>CP092093.1:35525000-35582500 GCA_029203775.1 Neoneuromus ignobilis | reverse complement strand
GCTTTAAACTTAAATTCAATTTCTGTCTTTTTAAATATATACCTACATATATATATATATATATATATATATATATATATATATATATATATATATATATATATAAATATATGTATTCTAATTTGGTGTTTTTTCTAATTTTAGATGTATATATATATATATATATATATATATATATATATATATATATATATATATATATATAAGTGTGTAAACATAATCTGAAAAGGGTCTGTTGGAGATGTGCTCGTTGTCACCGACATCTGGCGGTATTTATACACACAGCAACAGCGGCGTACGAAATAATGGCGGCAAAGGGTGATTTGTCGACGCGGAGTGCTTTTTGTCAAGTGATTTAGTTTATTGGCGCTGTTTTCAGTCCATGCCGATGATTTAAACGACGCATATATTTTTTTGCTATCGTTGTTGTTGTTGCTGTTGTTGTTGTTGTTGTTGTTGTTGTTGTTGCTGCTGTCGTCGTTATGTATATTGAATTATTGTACTGTTACCGTTTATTCATTCAGTTAATTACACATTTGATTGCCACAAAACAAATTGTCGAATCCTTTCGACCCGACTTTTACAGGACATTAAGTCAATCTTCGATTAATCTATGTGTGCTTTTTTAGAGCTTTTTCCAATTTTATATATATATATATATTTATTTATTTATTTATTTGTGTGTGTGTGTGTTTAATTATAAAATCAGACAATTAATTAAAAAATAAGACTGTTCTTTTATATAATCATTAAATTGTATCATATTTGAATTATTAATTCATTTGTAATACAAAAATATGTAATTATAAAAATCATTTTAATTAAATACTTTTTAGTCACAGTTATTTTTAATTAATAATAAAATCAATAAAAGTAAATTAAAAATATTAATTTATGAGATGTTTAGTCCAATTTTCTACCATTATATTGACTTGTAATTAAGTGATGTATTGATTTAGTTATGAAGTGTCTTCTAAATAATATTTATTGTATGTACATATTTATATCTGTGTCTGAAAATATATGTTTTTTGTGAAATATATGTTTTTATCTAGTAAAATATATGTTTTTTCCGTTTTTTAATAATTCATGACCGAAGAAAGAGTACTTGCTAAAAAAATGATAATTTTTGAATAATTATAAATACATATTTTAACTGTTTCGTAATTAGTATAATTACGAAAAATGTTAATATTATTTTTTAATATTTTTTAATGTTAATATTATATTTAACACAAATGAATTTTCACTCTTAACACCACAATATGTTATAAAATTTGAATTTGTTATTTATAACAATAATGTTTTAATTAAAAAAACATCTTCTATATTTCTTTATATATAATGTAGATGTGTGTGTGTATGAATAAATTTTAAAAAAATCATTAGCAAGTATATATAATGTAAAAATAGCAAATTATTGTATTTTTTGTTTGGTTGTGTGAATGTATATGTCTGTATATACATATATGTTTGTATGTGTTTGTGTGTTTATTGTAAAATATATATAGGCTGACATTTAATCAAGATAACAGATAACATGTACATTTATGTGAATATTACAGCGTATTAACATATATACACACACATTCATATATCACAATGTAGAGATCCACATTTTGACTGATTGTTGTTTAATGTGTGTACTTGGAGAATTAATATTAGTTGGTACGATGACGCAACAGTATCATCTGCATCGACAAGACCGTAGGTTAATTATTTTATGACGTATTCTCGAATTTTCGAATAAAACAAGTAATTATTACATTTGGAGTTCGTTTCACACATTCGCGATGGTTGATAAAAACTAATTGTCGAGAAATTACGTTTTTTTTATAATGTAATTTTTATACTTGTGATACGAGTTAAGTTTTATTGATTTAAACAATACTTACAGTCCTAAAAATCGTATAAAAATATAGTAATATCTGTTTATGTTTGGAGTTATTTTCTTAAAAGTTTTAAAAAATAGAAAACTCGTAAAAATTTATTGACTATAAACCCTATCATCTGAATTATATATAACAATAGATATTTGAAAAACGGACGTGTTGTAGTTTTCAATGTACTATATATATATATATATATATATATATATATATATATATATATATAATGATTCATAACTAGAAATTAAAACATCCTTATCTCATAAAATTTTATTTAAAACTAAAATATATTTCTTCAGTTTCAAAAATACTATTTTTAATAAGTAATAAATTTCAAATTCCTCACAAACGTCTATAAAATTATTTACATGACTTTAAAATCTAAAAACGATTCTTTATAATATTCTACGTGCATCTACAAATATTTATAACTGATCGTAAATGAAGATTTATTGACATTTGTTTTATATAAATTTATGTTGAAAATATTTTTCATTAATATTATAAATAAGAAAGGAACTGTATATTAATATTCCAACATTTGTGTAACTTTAATCCGAAAGGATAATATCTACAGCTATAATTGGTTTTTCATAATTTATACCAAGTTTACTAACTGTAATCATCATTAGCAACAATTAAGTACATGTAAGTCGTAAAAGTTTAAAACGAGCTTTGAGTCGTTTAGAGCTTTAGAAGCATGTATATGTATACAAACACTAGTACATAAGTCATTTATCTGACAGTGATGGACAAGGGCTTGAATTAAATTTTTACATCGTCGATTTGAACCCTCAAACGCATCCTAATCCACTACGCCCTCCGCAGTTCGCCGCGCTCATAATTACGTGCATTATCTGTAAAGATAATGGCAGCCATTACTTGTGTGACATTGCTATGACATGACGACATACATATAATGACGGTAGTCAACCGTGGCCCTCTGTAGATATTGTTGTACGAGCGCAGACTGTTGCAAATTGTATTGTTGTTTGATGAGGCACTAGCCTTGTGTTTGCATGCGTTTGCCTGATTTGAATGACAAATAGCCTCCATCCCGGATCTCTCGCTCTGTGTGTCGGGAGGACGACTCTCTCTTCCTTTCACACTCTATATAAATATACACCCTCTCGTACACATTTTGTGTGTGTGTGTGTATGTGTGTGTGTGTGTAACGGCGGCGAGGGCTCCAGACGATAACGTACAGCCAGCCCGTGTTCACGATCCATCACGTCGATGTACGAGATCGTGATTTGCAAATGGCTGTCGTTTTTGAGGTTATGTCGCTTGTCATTTCTCGTTCGTGCGGTAATTTGTTTTATCGATTCGCAGCGAATTATTACCGCGCCGGTTATTCGCCACGTCGGCTTCTTAATATGTTTGTAAGTGAAATTAAATTTGGAATGTTTTTACGCACTCCATATAATTCACTCGTTGCTGCTTTACAACTCCAACTCTCGACACACTTTATAGCTGTGCTTTTTTCTTTCTATAATGGAAAGCTCAGTAAACTTGAAATTAGTCATTACCCTTTACATCTATTAACTTATATATATATATATATATATATATGTAATTAAAAACAAAAAGAGAAAGAAGATTTTACATTACAATGTTGAAACATAATTATCATAAAAATATAATGGAAGTATTAACATTACCAAAATATTTATCACGTTTATTGCTCTTAATCAAAATGCTAATTTTCTAAACTCCATTTAAACTTACTAATGTCAATTTTTTCTAATAACTTTTTTTTATTTATAATTGAATTTTTTTGAATCAAGAAATTTTCATTAAAATTTTGATTAATTTA
Organism: Neoneuromus ignobilis; assembly: GCA_029203775.1. Lineage (NCBI taxonomy): Eukaryota > Metazoa > Arthropoda > Insecta > Megaloptera > Corydalidae > Neoneuromus > Neoneuromus ignobilis. The sequence goes on along the minus strand of CP092093.1, from coordinate 35,578,795 downwards.
TAAATTATAACAATATATATCACATATAATCGAAAACTTAAAATATGTTTATTAATTTCTATAAATGGCATTTGTAATTATATTCAATAAAAATGGATTGTATAATTTTGTATATATATATCATTTTCAAATATTACCTATTTTGATACTATGGAAAATTCATTTTAACACAAATAAATCATTCATTTCAACACATCATTTGATAAAAGCTCATTCATATTTTGATCACCATGCTACGTTGACAAAGCTTTGGAATATAAATTCTAAATTTTATAAGATAGTAGCATGGCAATCAGAGTATATAAAATGAATAATGAGTGATTAATGAATATTTTAATAAACTTGTGATGTCGAGACGAATGATTCATTTGTGTTAAGCATACAAATAATTTCTGTAAATTTATTTCCACGAATAAATTATATATATTTGTATTAAATTTTGCTCGTTGTCAGTGTCTAAAGGACAGTTTCATTTATAGAAATATATACTTACAAACACAAACACACACAGATATAAATGTGCTTCCAACCAAAACCAATACATACTGGTCGTGTCACATGAAATATTTTCTATTTACACTACAAATTTGTAATGATAAAAGGACTATAAACATTTGTTCACTGAAAACCGCAGAACACAATTACATGCACGCAGAGTGGCCTGGTTTTAGTGTAAATCGAAACGTGTACATTTATATCTGCTTGTTTTACATTAATGTGAACAACTTTTGAGTTATAATATTTAAATAACGAATTACTACCGTTTCAAATATATTAACTGAAACATCCAAACATTCATTTTATTGTATATACAAGTACGAATTCATATCCACAAATGCTCATACAGATATGATAGAGAGAAACAGGCGAATGGAATTGATAGGAAAAAATATGGATAAAAAACTATCGAACAGGTTTCGTAGCGTTTAACCCGGCAAGAAGATTCTTGCCGACACCCGTGTTCACTTCATTCCGCACACGTTACCAATAAGTCAGAATCTGACAAGGGATCTGACATAGGATCACATATGATCGACCGCCGTGCGCTTGTTTTGGTCCAGTTTGCATCCGTTTATTCGAAAACGAACGATGAGGGAAAAAAGTCGAGTATCGAATTACATACGAATACAGGAAGTTTGCGTGTAAAATTTATTTTATTTGTATTCGTTTGGATGTTGTAATTTTAATCAGGAAATGGACTTTTTTCCTGGTATGTTTCTCTAAACAATAATCGTCGTTCGAATTCTGTTTTGAAATCTTTAATGGATTTGGATTTTTTATATACGATTTTCAATTTTTACTCTACTGAATAAAATTCGTTAACTAATAAAATCAAGATTTTTTATTAGATTCTATAGAACTTGAATATTTCGTTAGAATTAAGGACGACTATTTCACTATTTTTTTTTCTTTTTTAACAATAATGATTTTTGTGTAATTTTGAGAACTAGATTTGACTTTCTATTACCTTAATATTTTATCAAATTGTTTAAAAATCCTCTATTGTTTATGTTATTCACTGATGTGCATTTCGATGGATAGTCCATCATCGTCAAATATTATATTATATGAAAGATTTTGTAATGCAATGCATGGATGAAGTAATGGGCATTTACGAATAAAAAGAATTATGAACAATTATTCTATAGGATTTTCCAATAAGTGTTTCAAAAGTTTAAATGGAAATAAATTAAAAAGTATTTAATTATTTATTTTTAAGCATATTCTATGGCATTAATGATGGAATACAATTTCACTCATATGACTATCACAAATTCGCTTGCTTAGTCACTCTTTCATATAATTGTGGTCCAATTTTATGAATTACACATTCAATATTTATTTTTAATGTTTCTATTATGTGTGGTTTATCAGCATAAATCAATGATTTCACATAATCACACAAAAAATAATCCAATGGCCAATTGATGAGCCCATTTCGTAAAATAATTGACTCATTAAACTCTTGTTTCAATAAATCTATTAAAGTTTCTACAGTTTCTAAGCGTTGTTGAAGTATTAATCGTTCTATGATAATTTTTCAAACTATACAAATTTAATATTTTTTTTCGGTATGAATTTTATGGGACTTAATTTTTTTTATTAAAGTTCAAGGTAGTATTTCATTGAATAATTATTCTTTGATGTCGATTCTAAACTATTTGAAGTATTAAATCGTTACTTATTCTTATTTGATCTTTCTATAATTAATAATTTTTCTTAAAAAACAATTTTATTAATTACATAACAAATTTATTAAAATCAGCATTGTAAAATTCATTCCCCTATTAAACACCAGAACTTATAAACATTTAAATGTTATAACACACACACTCACACAGATCATATTTATGTATGCTAAACACACCTCATACATATGATTGAACGTGTTTAAAAACCACCACGCATTAATATATTCATATTTAAATAATGACGGAACCGAACGGAAACCCAATTTTCCGCCGTTCCTCATATTATTTTAATGGATGTGCGAAATGTGTTAACAAAATATATATACAAGGGAAAAATGAAAAATTAGCTGAAAAAATAATATACGGAAAACAGTACCCGGAGGACTTCGAGAGCACGTATATAAATAAAATGTCAACTTTTAATTTCATAATTGAATACTGTTAATTTGTACAGGTCGGTTGGTCGGGGCGTTGGTGTCGGCATCGGCCAACGGTTGGATAGAAAACGATACGTTTTTCCTCAACATTTAAACATATGATATATATATATATATATATATATATATATATATATATATATATATATATATATATATATATATGAGAGAAAATGTTTTATTACAGGGGACACCCGGTCCGTCGTATCCCAAGAGTCTTCTTGCTACCATAGTGCGCAATTTATTAACTTTCGGTCGGAGTTTTAACATGTTCTGTCAAAATGTTACACTATACATATATATATATATATATATATATATATATATATATTCATGTACATACATGATACGTATAGTGTTGTCTAGTGGTGGATGAATACGTTCCGAGGGTTGCAAAACGATAGAATTCCCAAAGGGCTGTTCTATGACATTTATAACAAACTATGTGTACGTGGATGATAATCAAACGGTGAAATGATGTGTGAACATGTTGTATCGGCTCATTTTTTAATACATTAAATTAGAACAAAAGCTCCGGCGTTAGTGTAGAATCGATTTTGTGATATAACGTGTACGTGTAACTGGAGATAGACGATGAAATACAGTTGTTTGTCGAGGTTTAACACTCTGTAACCCATATTTTTTTATGAATTAAAAAAAAGAAACCGTTCTTTTATCCTGTCGTATATAATATTGCACGACGCTTTGTATAACGACTCGAAAATAATGAATTATATTTTTATTTCACTTACTACTCGTATCCAGTTTCGTAATTATTAGTAAAATATTAATTAATCATTTAGGTTTTTTCTTTTTTCGTTCAAAATATCTTTTATTATGGTGCGATAAAAGAACTGTATTTTTTTAAAAAAGATTTATTTATTTATAGTTAGGTTTGGAAATATATTTGTGTGGTGTATTATTCATCCTGTCTATCGCACTATACCATTTACTAAAAGTGTAATAATGATCTGGTTTATACCAGGCTTTTATTTTCGAATCAAAAAGGAATTTAAAATTGTTTAACAGTTTAATTTGAAAATCCAGTTGAATAAAATGTATATAAAATAATTATAAATTCACTTGAGACTGTAAATCTGTGATGAAAAAGTTCAAAACAATATTTACTTAACTGTTACCCCTTTTTAATCTTAAGCTGCATTTACTAAACAAGGCATTGATATAGAAATATTTAAATGAAAATCATTTCAACCCTAAGCACTTTTGAATGATGAAATTTTCACCAACCTGCTTTTCATAATATTTCAATTAAATTTTTATTGTATGATCAATCGACTATTTTTAATTAAAATTCTCACAAAAAATACGTTATTCTTTCTTTTTTTTTATATACTATTATTATTTCTAGTTTCTGCTAATATATTTTCGAATAAAACAACTACATTTTTCACTACTCTCTTCCACACATTTCTAATAAAATTTCAACACTCTTATCCCATTTGTTCGTTGATCTCTTTAATGATTTTTTCATAATTTTTAATTCTCTATTAATAACTTCAATTATGTACCCATTGTATACTTTTCTTGCAAATTCTCTTAGCTATTTTTATTTCAATTACTTTATTTTCTGATTGCATTTGTGATTATATTTTTTCTGTTTATCTGTCTATCTTTTCATATATATATATATATATATATATATATATATATATATATATATATATATATATATATATATATATATATATATGTATACATACATACACATACGCATATATGCAAACACAATATTCATTATTCCTGTTATACTAATTATTGCATAAGTTCTATACGTCAATATAATTCGAAAATCAATTCAATTCAGTCTGTGTTTGGAAAAAAGTTTGTGTCCGAAAGCGATCCGGTGTATCTATCGTACTTCAGAGCTGGCTTTACGCGACCGAAACGAACATTCATCGACAGAGGAGAATTATTACAACCACGCGATTTTCGCGCGCTTTTTTTTAACGAGAAAACTTTTCCAATCATACTAATTGCTTTTTGTATTGTTCGTCAAGCCGAATGTAACAAACACAACAGCAACGGCCCGCCGCCACATCAATATCGGGACGGACAGACAGCCGTCGCGTCTACACACACAAATACACACACCCATATGCATATATATATATATATATATATATGCATATGTGTGTGAGTGTGTATGGAGATTTGTTGCGTGGAAAAGCCTGACATTTTACCGGACTCTGTAATTGAAAATTTGTGTTCAGATCCTGATCGATAATTCTTATCGACGCTGTTGGTAAACAGAACTTTTATATGACTGTACACACATACATTCATATATATATATATATATATATATATATATATATATATATATATATATTTATACACACATATACATACATATATAAACAAATATACAGATAAACATTTAATGTACAACAGCAGAAATAACTGGAAAACGTTTTATGAAAAAGTAGATTCATAAAAGAGTAATAGAATTTTTTCCATTAAATTCGTAGTTTATTATAGTTAATATTAAATGTTTGTATTTATAATTAAATAGGAAAAGATAGTGGTTCTGATAAGAAATGTGGCAGTTTATATAATTTATTAAATTTGAGTTATCAGTTAAATCATTTAAAAATATTGTAATATATTTCCATATTTAATATAAATAAATCGTCTTGATACTCCAAGATTTTTAAAAAAATATTAAAATCATTTACGTTTCATTTTATTCAATGATGTTGATGGTTCCGTCAAAATCTAGGATAAATTAAAAAGCAATAAGGATATTATCAGTTTAAAAACATATTACTTGTATTTATTCAAAAATTGTATAATCAACCGTTCTGATAATAAAGTTGTGACCAATGAAATATATATATCAACTAATAACGTAAACGATAAGTAATTATTGAAATCTTTTTTATAGTAGTTAATTCATTTGTGTTAAAGTGGCATAATACCAGAACATGTAATGAATCCAAAAATAAAAATATATTTTTAAAACCCCCAAAATTGTTTTAGAATTCTTGCTTTGATTCAAACATTCTTGAACCGGAAAAAGCTTCACAATCTATTTTAATAGAAATCACCTCAATACAAGAACTACTCGTTTCCAACTAAAATATTTCTTGAAGTAGAACTAACGTAATATCCTAATTTAAAACACAACAGAGTTTATGAATTGAAGTACTATTGCTAACCTGAAATGGGTTCATTAATATCAAACCAGTGTTTTGAACCGTATTTAGTTTTCGATTAGATCAAAAGATCATCCCTTACGATATTCTTTTGTATAAAACTCATAGAGGAAACCGATATTCATAGATTTTTCTTCATATATATATAATTCAATCGAAACTAATCCTTTCAAATTTCAATAGAATGACCCTTCGTCTAAATAATCTTAAAACAAACACTAATATAAACATCAAATGGTAAGCATTGATACAAAAATGGTTTTAATTAATCTCTGCCCGAGTTTTCTTTACAAATTCTCCTGAATAGATTTAGAGAAGGTCGGATTCGAAATTAGTACAGATGAGTTCTATTGTGATGAATATGATTACAGTGTTTTCTGTATCAATAAAATTTATATATATATATATATAAATGAATGAATGTGAATACGATTAGAGTGTATGTGTTATAGATGTGTATTGAACCGAATTAGCTTGTCCAATTTTCGTACGATTCGAGCGAGGTCTTTGCCAACTGTTGGCACGCTTCCGGATCGTCGATCGGATGTCATAGTGACCGCGAAGTTAACCGGATCGCCTAGAAGTCTAATGTTTCAACAAACATGCCCTGCGGTCACCGGACAGCCACCGCCCGTATCGGCGGGATTTGTGCATTGACCGATCGGGATCGGCATAAAGCGGCCAGTTTTATTCAAATCCCGCCGATGCCTTCTCTTGATGATTAATTACACTAGCCGATGTCTCACGGTCGTCTTCTTCCGAACAATAGTGGCTCGAATGTATCTTATATTGTGCTAGTGGGTACATTAATTTTCATCATATATATTGTACATACACATTCCAATCAATATTTCATTTTTTACGTTACAAATACTTGATAAAATACACTGATATCTGCAACAAAAAGATAATATACTTTAAATATTTGTTATAATTTTCTAAATTTTTTGAAATGTACATATATTTTACTTAAAAATAAGTCTAGAATTTTTTTAAATGAAAATATTTTTCTAGTGAACAGAAATAGTATGAGAAATTCACAATAAAATATATTTTTCTTACAATTTTTTTCCATCTATTATATCAAGAATTTATATAATCTTTAAAAATATATTAGTATAAAGATTATTGCCAAAGATTAATACTAAATAGTAATTTTTAAGAATTATTTATTTAATCAGTTTCAATTTCTACTTAATTTTATTAATTCCTGATAATTTCAAATTGTAACAAATTAAATTGTTTAATTTATTGAATTTAATTTTAAATAAATATATTCAAAACTGTTTTTATTATTTTAAAATAACAACAAGCGTTCTTTTTCAAATTACTTTTAATAAAATACGTCCAATTAAAATACATAAATCTAACGTAGAACAACAAAAAATATACAAACGTATTTAGTAATCATTTAAGACGGTCTGAAAATATCCACACGTTCGTGTACCGACACGGAAAATGACTATTTTAATTTACGTGTGTGTGTGTGTGTGTGTGTGTGTTATATGGCACACGCCGACGAACCGTGCAGACATAGTGAAAAAAACTTCTGCAGTTTGTATACATCACGGGTCGGTGTATCCAATGACTCTCCGGCTGACGTTTTGCAACAGAACCGACCGCAAGTCAAACTAGGCAGGAAAAGTAGCAAATTGCTGCCGGAAAATTTGTGTCTGTTGCGGTGGAAATTGTCAAATGTGTAACGGCCGTACGAGTTCGTAATTTCCAGCAGACTGTGTGCAATGTTTTTGATACGTAGTTTATTGAGTGAGTGGAGGTACTTCGGAAAGAATGATTTTACCTTCGAGTCTGTGTCTGAACGAGTGAAATATGTTTTCTTTTTCGTTTACTTAAGAGTACTTGTTAAAAAATTTATAACTTTTAAATAATTATAAATATATATTTTATACTGTTTTATAATTAGTACAATTATGAAAAATGTTAAATTTATTTTAACCCAAATAAATTTTTACCCTCGACATCATAATAAGTTATAGTGTTCAATAATTATTCACTCTGTTATTTATAATATAAAATGTTAATATTAACTAAAAAATTCTGTATATTTCATTTTTTTCACTCTATTTAAAATATTTTCTCTTTTTATTTGTAATGAAACATATACCAGTATGTCTAGAAAATTTGTAATATTTTTTTTAAGTAAAGTCCTATGTTCTAGTTAAAATATTATTTTTGAAAATTATAACTCAATTATAAAAAATTAAAAAAAAATTCAAAGTAAAAAATTAATCGAGTATATAATCAATTATAAAACATGGAATGTTAACTATTCAAATTTCAATATTTTAAAATCTGACGCGAATTCGAGCCATAATTTCATATTTAGCTAAGACCTGAAAAGTCTGTAAATTCTCAACCGTTCACCAAAAATAGAACCCATCAGTTACTATAACTACTGCTTCTCTGTAACTTTTTAATAGAAAATCAATATCTCATATTTTCCATAACCAGTCCGTAAGTTCGTGAAAACTTTCCAATAATCAAGTTTCAGAGACTAACTTAATGTACGTTCTGTTGTCGACAGACGTCGTTCACAACATCATTCTAATTAATTCGATATTACAATTAATTATCCAGGCTCTTCGCTTTAATTAATAAATGGCTCTATTAACAACTGCACGTTTACTATATTCCTCTCCCTGTCTACACACATCGTCCGTTTCTATGTATCCGAACACATGTTTGCGATACGAATTCGTTTCGAATATCTGAACGGGGATGTTGAACAACGTACTGTGCGTCATGTAACATGACCTTTACATGCGAAACGCACCCGTTGGCTTGTACATTTACCTTCTTTTTATAAACGCCGCGGTCGTTAGTTACATAACATTTGTTGCGTACAAACATTCACGCCAACAAAAAATCTACATTCGGTAGATCGCGCCGGACCGACTACAGTTTTGCAAATGAATAATGTGCAGAAATTGGCAAACAAATACGGACCGGCCGGCGCGGCTTGCGTCTAATTAATTGTGGGACAGATATATCCTTGACAATTATCGCTTAAATTAAAACATCTGTAAGAACGACGTTTAGTTTCGGCAGAAACGCTCTATCAATGAGCCTTTTATATATATATATATATATATATATATATATATATATATATATATATATATATATATATATAAACGATGGTAAATATATGTGTGTGTATGTATGTGAATGTCTCATAAAAATGATATATGACTCATACATTTGAAATGTATTACAATAAAATTAAAATGATAATTATAAATTAATAGTTGTGAAGTAGAAACTTTACATCTTATTTTACATTTTATAAAAAGATAAAATACTAAGTAGACAGACATCTAAACCTAAAATTTGAATATAATTTGAGCGATAATTTCAATATAACATATTTGATAGATACAAGTCCTTTCAACAAATATATATATATATATATATATATATATATATATGACACTGTGGCTAATTCACTTTTATACAAACAACTCATCTCAATAATACAATATTTAAAAAGAATTTAACAATTATTTATTGTTTACTTTAATCATTGTAAATATTTTGATACACATAGCAACATCATCAAGGAACTGTATTATAAAATATTGTATATATTTTATTAAATATTTTTAAAACAAGTGATCATTTATATAAAATGATAATATTCAATAAATCTGTTAAATAAATTAAAATAAATCTATTAAAAATTCGATTGTATAAATAATAAAAATGAATTAAGATCAAAAAAAGAATATAGCTTACAAAACTAGTTTCTAGTTTTAAATTTTAAGATAGATTTATTATTTAATTGTAAAAAGCTAAGGATAATCAACAATTTAAGGTTAAAATATAAGATTATATAAAAGATATGAGTAAATATTTTATTTGTTATTGATGATAAAAACTCTTGAATGGATTTGAATTTGAATTTCTTTACATCTTCTTTTAATAAAAGATATAATGTTAATTTATAGTTTTCTTATTTTTTTTCTGCTTAATCGAACTGTCTGATATTAAATAAAACTTACTGTTATAAATTCTTAACAAGAAACGCAATCAAATTGTCTTCATCAAAATATTAGACCCTGTTTATGAAAAGTTTATTTGGAACAACTTTTCATGTATTAAAAATATTAGTCCCATATATGAAAAGTTTATTTTTTTAAAAAATCATTTTATGAAAGAATATTGTAATAATTTCCTACTATGAAGCTCAATAAACTAAAGTATGGAGTTTTTTTATTTATTTTTTTTATTCGTTTGGTTATGTCTTTTAAAAAAGAGTCATAATTTTCCATATTATTTTTTAAACCCAGGTAAATAATTAATTATATTTCAGAGTTTAGAATGTTTTTTTTTTAAATTAATATGTCTACTAAATATGTTTAAGTAAGTAGGGTTATTATAAATAAATTATTTTTGAAAAAAATGTATTTTTTCTTCACAAATTCTATTTTTTTATGCAATGACCCAATTCATTTTCTGTATATAAATTCATTAAATGCTTAAGTAACATTCAGTTTAAATGCAAATGTACGACACATTAGTCAATATCCTATCCTACTAAACACTCGACTGAAATATTTACAAACGTTTGCATTATTTATAAAGGTGTCTTTTGAAAACTGAAAACGGTCGAGCGTTGGGCGTACAAGGGCACTCTTTCCAGATTATAAATTTTACAATGTTCGAGACTCGTTTTAATTTCCGAACAATGCAAATAGTCATTTTTCATTGTACATGCATCATAGCGAAACTATTGATTTTTTACTACCTACGTAAAAATTCCCACTGTGAATTTCTAATCAAAACGTATGAATCAACCGGACATATCAGAAATCTTTCACTGTCCATAAATTATTGCTCGTATGAAAAATATATAACTTGTGTGGTACTGCTCATTGGTCAACACGTATCAATAACATATTATATCTGTACATACACACACATGTATATATATATATATATATATATATATATATATGTGTGTGTGTGTGTGTGTGTGTGTGTGTGTGTGTATACGCACTCACACGCATATAACGTTTTTGCTCAAAACGTCCTTCCGTATCACTGATTGCGATTGCATAAATCAAATATCTAATCAAATAATAATTAATTTGCATGTGGGTATGTCACGTCCAGGCTGTGAACACAGGACACCCGCATGACAAAGCTACAATTCATTGCCGCAGGCTTGCACACAATGACATATGACGGTCATTATGTGTGACTCGGTGTGTGTGAGCACGTGGAGCAGCAGTATATAAATCGAACTGTTTTTGTGACGGTCGCGGTTCGACTCTGCGCGATAATTTACGTATCGTCGACGACAATTGAACGCAGTATCTGACGATAGAGACGTTCGACTTAATCGCGAGAAGGGGTTGCAAACGATCGACCGATTCTAGGAAAAAAATATAATGAGGGGTTCGCAGAAACAATTAAAAACAGTCTATAAATAAGAATAATGTGCAATACCCCTTATATAATATATTACATAAAATTACTAGCAGTTTGTATGTACATGAAATATTTCTGTTTAATAGATATTTCAAGTAAACTTGTTAATTTTTTGTTTAACTTAAAAGTAGACACTTATTTTTATTATTAAAATAATGTTACTATTAAGGGGGTATTCTAGTCTATAATTTCGAAAAAATCGATTTTTTTTGCATATTTTCAAATTTTAGACCTTTAAGAATATGTCCTTAAGAAGATTTTTCGAAATTCGAATTATTTTCGGAGTTATAGCTATTTTTGTGACACGCCAACCAATCAAAACAAACTCGACTCCAAACTTTAAACGCGTTTTTCTCGAAACTACTTTTTTCGACACGGTTGACGGTGATATCTCAGTTCTAATGGACGGATTTACTTGAAATTTGGTACAGAGCTTCTCAATATAACAGTGATTTTCCCCGCGTAGGATTTTTTGAAAATTTTGTTTTTTATTATTTTTAAAAAATTCCGAAAGTTGAAAAAAATAGGCCAAAAAATGACTGTTTTTTCACACTGCCGCCATTTTGCGAAAAACATTTTTTTTTTAAATTTCCCTAGGCGGGGATACTACTACAGCCTTCTTTTTCAATAATTTCAAAAAAATTTTTGCTTCAGATGACCGGACGGATTGGAACCACGTCAACCAGGAGACATATTTTTTTTCAAGCCCGCACTTTGCCAGCCTGTAACTTTTTCAATTTTGAATTTTTTGTTTTTAATAATACTTTTTTATACTCTTAAAATGTCAATAAATAACTGATAAAAATGGATAGTAAAAATACTTGTTTTTTTTTATAGCGCCCGAAAAAACACCTAAAATTCGTGCGTCTAGACTAGAATACCCCCTTAAATGACATTATTCGAACTAGAAAAATTTTAATCACCAACAGTGGATGAATAAAATTGGAAATCATGCTACTGGTATATAAAAATAATAATAATACATGTACTTAGTATAAAATCACTTAAATAACAGAAGTTATTTTCGAAACAAAAAAAATTTTTGATTCGAAATCGCATATTTCATATTTAATGACATAATATTTCGTTCTGTAAATTTTTTTTTATAATTTAGTGATATAGTTATATCATATTAATTTCTGTTCTCGTTTTTTGCAGATGATCGACGCCAGTTATAGAAGTAGTCCCTCCTTCGACACGTTTTCAGTTATCATATTGTGTTCTCTCGTTATGGTAGCAGTCATCATTATATCAGCAATCATAGTTTGGAAGTAAGTGATATTATTTTTTTATATACACATTTATTTTCATTTATGCATATATAAATAATTTTATTATATTTTTTATATAAAAAATACTGAATGTAGTCTATATCAATCATATACTTTTCATAATAGATATGTAAAGTAACTATTTATAGCTTCTTTAGTGAATTATTTTCTATTTTATGGACAAAATATTTCTTAGTATATAGAACAAACTATAAAGTTGTATATATATATATATATATATATATATATATATATATATATATATATAAAATATGAAAAAATAATTTTACGATATTAAATATTAAATAAACATAAATATTTTTTAATGTTCTACAATGCAGACATAATTTATAACTTAAAATATAAAGTTAGAGTATTATCACTCATTTTATGATATTAGAAACATCAATTTCGTAATGTTTATTTCTCAGTATAACGTTTTAACATTTTCAAAATTCATGATATAGAAAATATATATTAATTTAATTATCTTTGTATATATCTCAGTATCGAATATCAAAAAACAATATTTCAATATTTTCTTAATCAAAAATTAAGAATTAATCAGTTTATATTAAATACAAAATTTAAAAATAATTAACGAAGAGATAAATGCGAGAAAATCTGAATTAATTGGCAATTTGTAATTTCCTAAGAGAGATTTGCGGTGTGCGTGGTTTTGATTCATTCGTGAAAGTAAATGTAGATATAATATCAAATAATTAATGTTATGTTCTGGTGGATTATTAAATAATATTTTCGACGATAGGTTTGAATAACTCGTGAATATTTTTATTGTACCTATTATTATATTTTTAAAAGTAAATATTTCAGTATATGAAATTATTTCATTTCTTTATTTGTAATATATATTATTGTTTCCATTTCATTGAATTACTGAAAAAAAAACTATAAAAAAAGCTATTAAGACATATAATTGAACTAGGAACATTTAAATATCATTAAACGACGCCATTCGCAGTCCATAAACTTTCCATCCGCATTCTCGATGAACCCGCAGACACATTAATACGGTTTTAAGCAGGGTACATTCGTTCTTCAGATAATGAAGGAAAAAGAATGTACAAGGTAATTTAAAAACGCGGTGCACGCTCTATCTCCGGTTCCATTATATCCGAGTACATGCACTAGACTACTCTATAAGCGCACGATTGTCTTCGTTCGGAGTGCTTGGTTGTAGTATCGACCCCATAAACTGTACACTAACCGCACAAGTAGTGTGTCACCCTTCAAGATACTAGATAAACTGGAGAGTGGCTTGTTACATCTATCTGCGCGTCTTATCTACGCGCCTAGTTCGGGCGAAAAATATGGATGTGGAATGTGTAACAGGCGGAGGGAATTTTTTTCGGATTTCGTACATTGTCTTTTTCTATCCTTGTGTGTGTATGTATATATATTGGAAATAATATTAAGAGTTTCATCACAGTGTTGAAAAAAAGAAGTCATTTTTATAAGTTACGAGATATCTTTATTACAAATCTAATGTTATTCGTAAGTTTTTCATCCAGAGATCTTGTGGTTCTTAATCATCTTTTTAACTATTTTTATTTGATATTTTTCTACTATTCTTCTATATATATTCTTGTTCTCTGAGTACACATGCACATACATAAATCTATTTGTAATTATGAGGGCAATTAAGTGTCTGGAAAAATGGAATAAATTAAATTAATGAAGTAGACATAGGAAGGACAGATGGAAAGAAGAGAAGAAAATAGAAAGTCAAAAATTATTGTGGAATGGTGACAAAGAGATAAAAAGATATCAAGAAGGAAATGCAAATACGAAACAATGTAAAACTCTCTAGATAATATTTAAGGGGTTATGCTCAGTCAGAAGGTCGAATAATTCAATTTTTGGATTTGAACTTTTCTCTAAGTTTAATATCTGGAGAATATTCCCTGAAAGTTACAAATTAATCCAACTAAAATTAATTGAGATTTAGTCATATTATTTTTTTTATAAATAATTACGTAAACTCGTTTAGAAATTTTAAACGTGTTTTTCTGAAAATCGCATTTTCAAAACCTGAGCCAAAATATCTCGAAAATGACTGCATCTATTTATTTCAATTTTTGTAGGCTTATTACAAATACAAAAAACTAGTCCTTGAATGAAGAAAAAAATTCTTCGTTGTATATTTTCATTTTTATTGACTAAAAACGAGTGATTTTTTCATAGAAAATTGAAATTTTGATAGAATGTCTGTCATTTTGTTTCAAATCAATATTTCGAAAAACTGATCCTTCAAGGACTACATAATTTACTGTATAAAATCAATCTTTATTTTTTTTATTCTATACGATCAAATCTGAACAGCAATAGTCATCACAAACCTTTTTTCAGAAGACTTACAGGATAATGACCATATCTTTTATTTTTAAATATTTTTTATTGAAAAAAAATATGTAAACTTCTTTTAAAAATACGTTTTTAGATATATGGACATTTTTTCAAAAGCATGTTATAGTTTTTGAAAAAAATCCAAGTCACGTTTTTTCAATTTTCTGACTGAACATGACCCCTTAAGAAAAGCTAGTGACATTCGATAAGGCATTATCCTGCAGAGGACTGATATGAGATATTATTATGATGACGATATATATACTTAAGACTGTAAATCCAATGGAAAAAGTTTTATTAAGAGCAGATTTTTACTTAATTATTGTTTTTTTTTGTAAGTGTGAAAAATAGTTCAAATTAGAAATAAAATACTTGTTGTTAATGTTGAGAATGAACTAAATGAGATGTTTATACTCACTTTAACAAGATTATTAAGATGTTTAATTTAGTATGATGGAAATTTAATACAAATATTAATCTTTAACTAAGATGTATATGAAGTCTATTAATTAAACGATACGGTTTAAATAATCAGTCGAAATTATGTTGACAAAATCGCCGACTAACCGAAGAAATACGCCGTAATTGTTCTTAAATCAAAGCTTATCTGTATATAAGAACCTGTAATACAAATCTACCGAGTCACCGGATTAAACTACTACCGATTTTCGTTACGTCATCAGGCAGCATCCGAGTGCATTTCATCCCGTGCGTGCGTCACTCGACGAACAACAGACGGACGCACGACGAGCGTACGGCGGGCCGAGACGTCGGACGGACGGATAGTAGATGGATACGACTGAATCTCGTTCGGCCACAAAAGTTAAGTGACGCTGAAATAATTACACTTACGGAGCCATTATTTCGGCCGGAGCGGCATTTCATAAAAGCACGCATTACTCAGGGCATAAAGTGTTGCCTTTTGTCTTATCAAATACACTACGGCGAAGATATTGCTAACTAGGGTTGTTGTTCACTACTCTCGTCTTCAGTTCACGGACCGTAACAGGAACGATTTCTCAGAAAATAGCATCGAGAAATTGTATTACATAAATACATACATACATACACACACATAATTATATATATATATAAAAGTAGTAAATTCAAGATATACCCTCAAGCATTTATAAATGAGTTTTCTTAGGAACTGTAAATGGAAATGTACATTTACTAAATATAGCAGAACAATAAGCGTAGTTTTTTTTCATAGTGCACAGGTTTATATATATATATATATATATATATATATATATATATATATATATATATATATATATATATACATGCAGCATATACATACATTCATACATAAAAAATTAGAGAATACTTTAAAAAATTATATAAAAGAAAAGATTGTAATTTTTTAAATTAGAAAACTATAATAAGAAAATTTGTAGTTATAGCATGGACCTAAAAAGTTCTGGATTAGTTTTGGAAGGTTTTTTCATTCAGCAGAGAATATAAAAAGTCTAATGATAATGATTATGATTTTGATAAGATATATATACGAAGGTCGTTTGATAAGTATGGTAAAAAAGTAAGAAAAACTAATTTGAAAAATTTAACTAAATTAAACAGTAAATAAATTTACTATACTTATCAAACGACCCTCGTACATATATATATATATATATATATATATATATATATATATATATATATATATATATATATATATATATATATATATATGCATACATACAAGTTTTATTTTTTAAATTATCGAAAGTACGATTTTTAATAAAACATATTTTTATTTATCAATCAATCAATCAATTACAACGTTTAAAATCAGGTTCTTCAATTATCAATCAACAACAGTGACTTGAGGAGTTCTTCTTGGTTGCATCCTTCATTTTAGAATTGATGTTGTCGTTGCAACATCCAGTGTAGAACTGATGTTACCAAGTGTAATAAGTAACAAAGAAACCTCTAGTTCTCATTATTACGATATTTTATTTACTTCAAAAATTGATTGTCGCGTTTTTTTATGTTTCTATTTACTTCCTAAGGGAATTGTTCAACAATCAAACACGTGGATAATGTATGCTGTTCTCGTGTGACCAGCCTTGAGAAAGTTACATGTGTTTCATATAACTTACATACATATCAAAATCATCACCAACCCCTTTCTGTCCACTTTTGGATAAAGTCTTTTCTCAAAACTTTTTATTTCAAGTGATCCATTGCAGTTTGCTTCCTTTCACATGGATAAATTTCATTTTATTTCTATTACATATATCCATAGTTATCTTTTTGAGCTTTATTTTTTTCTGGATTCACAATTAGTAATTTGTCAAATCCATTGGTGGTCTTTTTTATTATTCTATGATGGATCTATTTTCATTTTAAACAACCCACATTTATTTTAATGTCCTTAATATGGCACACACACATACATACTTGTATATATACAAATATATATATATATATATATATATAGGTGTTTTTTTTAGCGTGATGTAACTTTAAATTGAATCCCTATCGAAAGTTTTATCTAACCTAAAAACATCCTTTATTTATACATGTGTATGTTTGTATGTATATATAAAGCTATGATAAAGATTTTTTTTAGATTAGATAGAACTTTCGATATGAATTTAATTTAAATTTCTATCACGCTTAAAACACCCTATATATATATATATATATATATATATATATATATATATATATATATATATATATATATATATATATAAGTAAACTTTAATGTTAGTACTTTTAAACTTGAAATATTAAATTTTAAAAGTACGAGTATTAAAGTTTATTTATTGATGAGTTCAACTATTTCGTTTAAATATTTAAACTTATCTAGTAGTAAAGTCAATTTTTGTCATATTAAATTTTTTTTACACAAAATTAAATATATAGAACAGTTTTCATAATTAAATTATTACTAACTAAACATCATACCATTTTATTAATTATTATTATTTTTTTGATTTTATGATCATTTTAATGATTTTAGTATCTTTGAAGTAAAAACGCATTTAATATCATTTAAAATATTCGAATGGTTATCGAAATCTTCTACTAAAAAAACTAAATATCATTTATTGAATATGTTAATAAAATCTTAGTGAGCGCAGTATTAATTTCTTTGTAAAAAATAAATTAATCACAGTATAGACTTTATTTATTCAACGTTTCATGAAATTTAAATCTAACATAATTTTTAATTTAAATATTTCAAACTTCTTCCTTATTCCGTATCTGTATTCGTACTACTTACTTTAGATACTTTGCGTACGTACTTATATATGTGTATGTACTATGTAAGAGCGCAATGAAGGTACAGAGCGAAATGAAGAAGATGCTAAATATGGCACACTAAAGAGTTTTATGTTAAAAGCGAGATTATTTACTATGCGTAATTTTACCGTATGCTGTTTACGTTACATTGCTTTATTATGTAAGCATTTATGAAAATTACATAATGTGTAGTCACTATGAAAAAAGTGCACCGTTAAAAACTTCTACGATTACCTACTAATTAGCTAATTATATAGTTGGTAAAATATAAGAAGGAAATGAATTTATTTATATATAAATCAAAATGTACGAGGATTAAACAAATATGTAGATGTATATAACCGCATATGTGTGTGTTCATGCACGTATCGAGGAACATATTTATGGCAATCAAAGTTGATTGACAAAAATCAATACAAAAAGCATGTATATTTCAGATAACATAGCTGCACTCATACCAATAACACACCAATCCATCTATTGAATCCACAATACGTCCATTACACTCATTGTACTTCGATCATCCCCGTACATTATCATCCGGTGCGTTTTGCTGCTCCCTGCGATGATGATCCTTCCTCACACATTACGTTTCACTTTCATGTTCTCGAACAGTATGTGGCCTTTGTAGTAGACAGCATAGACACTACATTAAACACCGAACATTATGTATTGTATATATTTTATACAGGGCGGACATGAAATTGTCAGTTACCCAGATTCTATAAATTACGAAATTTTATATATTTTCTTTGGAAAAATAATTAAATTTTTAATTTTTCTAAATAAATAAAAAATTAAAAACTTGTTATATAGATCATATAGTTACAATTTAGAAATAATACTGTATGTGCTGTTGATAAAAAGTAAAATTGTTGTTATTATTAAATGTTTATATAGCAATGTGCAAAACAGAATAACAAAACATCATGAAATTTAAGCATAGCATTTTTTTTTAAAAAAATAGTTATGACCTGAGAATAATGATCAAAAACGATTTCATCTCATTAAATTATCCAGAAGTTCTGATTATGAGTCTAGTCTAGTAAAAATATTTTATAATGAAGTAATTAGTCGATGATGTATAGACATAAAAATGTGTAACAGCAAATTAATTAAAGAATTTGTGATTACTGAATGGTCAGTGGCTCATTTATATCAACCTTTTGTTATCATTTTTAAAATCTTTCTCATTCTCATTATATTCATATAACTACTCAACAAAATAATCTTTACAATATTAAATAGATTTTTGCATAAATACTGAAAAGATAAATTCAAATAGCACGGTATAATTTTTGAAAATACGTTTGTTAGTTGGTATAATTTTAAATAATAATTATAAACAATTTTCCTATTACATTTCAGAAATAAATATATATTATGAGATTTAAAATGATCTTCTTTGCAAAATATTACAAATGCTATGATTAATTATTTTTTTACAAAAAAAATGAACACATTTTAGCTTAATGTTATTTGATAAAAAAATATTTGTTATTCGTCGATTTTTAAAAAAATTGGATTATTTTCTTTGCATAACAATCTTCAAAGGTATATTTTTTTTACAAATTATTACAAATCATTTATAATATATAACCAAGTTTAATAATTACATTTAGTTCATTTTGTATTTCTTACATATTTTAATGTTAAAATAATTTCTTTATCAAAATTTCTGAATTTTTTATTTCAAAAGAATTTTAATTTTAATATTTATTAAACGTTAATAACATTTTCATAAAATATTAATCATTGATAATTTGAAATACAAAATTAGTACTGAAGAACTGTTTTTTTTAAAAAAATCTGAATTTAATTTATAATTTACATTAATTATTTAATTGTATTGAAATAAATATTTATCAATTTTTCTTTTTTAATCAGAAATATAAATTGAATTAAAATCTTTTTATATCGAAATAATATTTGTGTGAAATAAATATAAGAATCTTTTTTTTTTATTATTTTAGTTTTCGAGAAAACAGCCCGATTTCAATTGATCATTCTAATTAACTGTTTAATTTTACTGAAATAAAACATCACCAACCTTTATTAAACAATCGGGAATATGAACGCGAATTAAAAATAGAATTATCGTATGAAAAGCTGCAATGCCATTAACAATTTTATAGTATACATAAAGCATAGTCTCTAATATGCATATTCTAGACATTCATTTCCGCAAAATTAAAATATCAACCGCGCTGTTTAATTACTGTAAAATGACGAAGGAACTGAAGAACAGCCATACGTAGTTTCTAACTACTGCAATGAACATTTCTACATAATTAGCTTTATGTAGATCTAAAGTGCGGTTTCCTGGATCGAGCAAAAAACTGTCGAATAAAACTGAATGGACTGTTTGTGCTTGTGATTTTCGAATTTAATCGGATATTTGATTTTTATTCTTTTTATTAAAATTTTAAATTATTTTCTAGCTAAATCAATCGTAGATTGAAGTTTTTATTTGATTTACGATTAATTATATGGAATTCTTGTAAAGTTCATTTGATAAATTTCTATGTAATTTTATACAAAATGTATATAGATTTTAAAATAATCAACTGATCAAAGATTTTTCAAAAAAAAGGAAAACTATTACCTGGAAATCACCTGTATACAACATGTTTGTTCACGACCTGCCAAAGGTTGTTTGTATGTATGTGTGTACATACGTATGTGTATATATATTTTTTGCATGATTGTTAAAGCAATGCATTGTGCATGTTGTGTATTTTAGCCGAACGTACATATACAGTAACCATTATATTTGACACGTGATGAAAAATGATATAACCAACATGCTTTCGTATCAGTTTATTATGTATGTATGGACGTGGTATTATGACGGTGCATTACATACAATATAGGAGAACGATAGAACAGGGTAGAGAGACGGGGGGCCGTAGAAAGAGAAGATTTTTTGATTAATTTTTCGTATCTTTACAGGGATACGTGATTGATTAATTTAATTATTCGATCGTTTCTGGCTGGGAAGTGTTGTTGTACTGGCTCGTTTAATTAGGATCGGTGCAGATCATAATTCCAAAAAAAAAAAATGTTTTATGATTGTATTCACTTTCGTTTTGTATGTATATTTGTATTTGAAACGCTGTCGATGATACGATTCGTTCATTTAATTTAAATCGGTTTTAAATATCGTCGAATTAACATTCATTCAGAGTTCAAAAAGCTCGTTTTTTTAATCCAAGTTTATTGGTTATAAAATGTCAGATTTGTAAGATATTTTTTCGAAAAAAAAATGTTCTTTCATCAAAAATGATTTATACTCAAAATGATATCCATTGAATTAAATATTTGAATATCTCTAATTTTTTAAAGCTCAAAATCCAATTGTAAAACATTGTTATTTTTCATAAATTCAGTTGTAAACAATTTATACATATTTACAAACATTTTTTTGTGCGGTATATATATATATATATATATATATATATATATATATTCATTCATTAAATAAACAAAATGTATACAAAGTAATTCCAAAAACTGAAACGCAACCAAAATTTAAATGAAAAAAATATACAGAAAAAACTTTCGAAAGGTCACGTAATTAACTCACATAATAATTAAATATTTATACTATTTTATGCGAATTTAATTACAGGCGTTTTTAACGACTGCTCATTTAATGTCATACTCAAAAAAAATATATGCGACAGGCAGGAGCGTATAAAAAATTAAATAGAGCTTTTTTCTTACTCTCTTCGTTTTGGATTCAAATGAATTTTTTTATCATATGTATATATACAAATGCATATGTATAATATGTGTGTGTGTGTGTCTGCTATACACACACATACATAGTTGTATATATTCGTAAACGTTTCGTTACACACACACACATATTCAGAAAGGAAAAAAACATATACATCAACATGTTAGCCGAAAAAAACAAACAGAAAGTATTTTAATCCTAACGAGAAGAAATGCAATGTGCACGAAAACGGATACAAACAACTGTACACATTCCTTGATTAAAAAATGTCGTGTCCATTTTTCCAGTCGGATACTGATGTTGCAATTTTATACGAGTCTTTCTGTTCGTCTACAACTTTGTCTTGTGAAATGTACTTTGTATTTCAATTGCTAGACGTCTGATATTTAAGAAATATCATTGCACATCAATATATAGCACAAATTTAAAGTAAATTAATGTCTGTAATTTTTATCGTTATTGAATCGTAATATTAAGTACAGATTTTAATACCAGAATTATTTCAAAAATTAATTGGAATTAAAGAGAATGAAGTCTATTTTTTTAATGATTCAATTACGATCTTATAAAATAATTAAAAAAATCATACATCAATTTGATAAATACAAATGTTAGTATTTCTGCGAACAAAAATTCTTATCTTTTTCCCATAAATCAAATATGAACTCGAAGATCAATTTAAAAATCTGATTTATCCAATTATTTAATGTCAAATCTTTAATTATAATTTAAATATATAGATTCTTTTTTATTGACTACTTTTATATACTGAAGAGTAATTATTTCAATAAAATTAATAATATTTATTTTTTACAATCATTTTTTTTGAAAACTATTTTCAAATAAATTTCAATATTGTAAATTTAATATTATATCTATTTTATGTACAAATAAACAGGAATTAATAAAACCATAGATTAAAATATTCCGAATAATGATTACGAATTTTTTAAAATGTTTGAAAAGATGATAAAATATTTTAAATTGTTAAACGAACCTAAATGAGCTGTTAATATTTGTATAAATGTTATAAAATTCTTAGGATTTATTTATTCGAATGCTTTTTGTTCTTCAATAAGATATGATGTTATTTTGCATAGATAATAATATATTCAAGTGGATCATGAATAAATTTTACATATGTAAATTCGAGTTCATTGTACATTGTTTAATAGTATGTTGTACTGACCACTCGAACATCTGTCTTGTATTGAAAAAGTATAAAAAAAATAAATTACCTATTAACAAGATAATTATTAATATTCAATTAAATACTCGAGCCTTTGTATGAAGATCTAAGAATTTTCTTTGATGTAGAATACCTTGAATTATAAACACTGATACATACACATCATATCTCTCATCCGTACGTCTCTTTGTGTCTGTCTGTCCTCTGTGTGTGTGTGTGTGCGCACACCGGTCGATGTTAGTACGTGTGTACCCATCATATAATACACAATTAAAAACCTCTAGAAAAACACATAAATATTATATGAAACTAGAACGCGTAATATATCATGATATTATATTTGGTGAGAGCGCAGAGAGCGCGCGCGGACCATGAGCTTATCTGTTTTAACAACAGTTACAGCTACTGCTATTACAGACCGAGCTAATAGCAGCGAGCCATTTAAAACAATTATTTTCTATTTGTGTTTACTGCAGTCATGCTTCATGGGCTATACACTCAGTGCCGCTGATATCCATCCGAACCTAATGGGATATATATGGGCGCGACGGCGACGCGTTTAATACACTTTTGCATCTTCGAGATGAAAATTTATACCGCTATAACAACACACATTGTATATACATATATGTATATAATGAGAGGGAGAGCGAGATTTTAAAAATGATAACGGAAATTTTAATATAAATAGACGACCACTGACCATTCAATAATCACCAATTCTTCAATTGATTTCATGTTACATATTTTTATGTCTGTTTTCAACGACTGATCATTTCATTATAACATATTTTTACCTTCTAGACTCATACAATACAATATCTGGATAATTAAACGAGATAAAAAAAATCAATTACTATTCTTTGATCATATACAGTGAGTCAAAGTGAAATTCATACAGAATTATGTTTCCAATAATTTTACACATATATTTTAATATAATAACAATTTTGTTTATTTTTTTTTTACTTAATTTCTTTACTGATGTTATTTGTATTATATTTGAAATTTTCAATCGTAAATTAATACTTTTACTCCAGAAAAAGTAATAATTACAACAGAAAACAATCTGTCGATGATTGTCCTCTTTGTCTACTCAAAGTGAAAATCCAACTTATATTTTTTACAAAATGATTATAAACGACTTAACAAAGGTTTTTTTTATAACCAAAGAGACCAAACACATATTTGAAGAGTACTTTCTTAACACAGCAGTTTTTAAGCGAAAATAATTCGTTGTATGAGTTTCATTTTGATGTATTTTTTGTTCATTTTTCAGAAATTGTTACTTTTTCTGGAGTAAAAGTATTAATTTATGATTGAAATTTTCAAATATAATAAAAATAACGTTATAAAAAAAATGAAGCAAAAAAAAATAAAGGAAATTGTTAT
This sequence comes from Neoneuromus ignobilis, assembly GCA_029203775.1. Taxonomy (NCBI): domain Eukaryota; kingdom Metazoa; phylum Arthropoda; class Insecta; order Megaloptera; family Corydalidae; genus Neoneuromus; species Neoneuromus ignobilis. The sequence continues at coordinate 35,554,317 of CP092093.1, read as the reverse complement.
TATATTAAAATATATGTGTAAAATTATTGGAAACATAACTTCGTATGAGTTTCATTTTGACTCACTGTATATTGTTTTAATTCCAAAATAATTCCTTTTTTTTAAAAAAATCCATGCCTAAAATTCATAACGTTTTATTATTTTAGCATATTTTTGTCTAAACATTTAACTATTTATTATTCTACATGCATTTATTATGCAATTACTGTTTAACAATTTCAAATATTTATTAATAAATTACTTTAGTGGTTTTTAAAAAAAGCTCTCAGTTTTTATATATCAGTTATGAAAATATATTTACTATGTTATATTTTTAAATGGTGTTTATTTTAAATTCTCACTTAAAATTCATCTCACAAAATATAAATACATAATTTCCTAATTAAATTGATTTATCTCTAGACATTCGTTTATTGTATCCTTACTAAATTTTCATTTTTAAACATTATTCTTTTCGTATAAAAATATAAATTTTGAGTTTTTATCAAAGAAAGCAAATAAACGTGAAGTTAATATAAAATTAAATCAATAATAAAATACTCTGCCCATTTTAACAAGTTATGTGTGTGTGTATATATATATATATATAAATGAGCACACGAAATGGCACTTCTTCGCTCATTTCATATAGTTTTTTTTTCTTAAACTGGCGAATCTTTAAACGGGAAGGAAATGTAGGAATTATTCGCTCACGGAGCGTTCCGTTTAAGACGAACGAACGCACACAGTTCTTGTCTCCGTTTCCGCGGCCTTTTCTTCACACACACGCCCAATCTACACCACTACTGGAGTTTATTATTAGATGAATTATTTAAATTCTCGGCGCGAACGAGGATTTTAACTCGATTATAACTAAGTTTTCTGACGTGAAATGACAAAATTGATGATACACCTAAACTCGAAATTCACTTCTGCTATTAAGGAACGTGCCACGGTTGTCTATTTTTTCAACGGTAAAGTACGAACGAGGTTATTTTAATTTCATTCATTCTCATACACACACTTATATATATATATATATATATATATATATATATGCATATGTGTGTAATACGTTACATTTTCATGCATCTTAGAGAAAGGAAAAGTATCATCCAAAAATATATAATAATTCTATTTAAATTTTACACCAAAGTATTGTAAAATTATTTTAATAATCAATTTATTTTTCTTACCTCAAAAAATAATTATTATGAATCGAATTAATTATTAAATTAATAAATAAATTGATAATAAATAAAATATATCCAATTTCAAATGTTCTTTTTTCATAAATATTTATAATTTACAAACACATTTTTTTAAAAAAAATTTAATCATAAAATAATTTTCCAAATTTACTCAATCAGTTTTCAATTGACTTATTTACTAAAAGATTTTATTAAAATGTCCATTAATTATTTAGGAATTGCTGTTTGTTAATTATCACTAGATACGATTTTTGCAGAACATATGTATGTGAAATCAAATTTTATCCAATTATATTTTAACATCATCATTCAAAATTTGCATAAATGAACAAACGTGAACAATAAGTGAGTTATTTATTAGTTACGAACTTGACTTATTTAATTTTACATAAATGAATTGCTCATTCTGACATCATAAAAAATTATACAAGTGTTTAATAATCAAATATTAATTTACCATCATCATACAATTATATTATACTTTCATAAAGTTATTTTATTATTATATATTTTAAAGATTTTTGAAAAGTTTGAATATCCTTGTCATCCAAATGTGACGCCTAGATTTGTGTTTTATTTTTTAAAAAAACATGTGTATAGTTTCTTTTTAACAAAACTCAAATCTAGAATTCACATTTGGATAACCTTATATATTTGTGTATATATATAGTTGAAAAAAGTAAATCAGTAAAATGATCAATTAACAATAATACTATTCGTGATAATGAACTATTATTAAAAAACAATGATAATCAATAAAAATAAAAATTATTCAAAAATGAAAACATGAAGGATTATTTATGTCTAGTTTTATATCCAACTAGTTTCGATTTGGAAACTGAATCTGTATTTTGTATGAAAAATAATTTCTAATACCAAATATATTATCTAGAGAGTATGTTTCGGGAATATTATTAAAAATATTTTTAGGGAGATTTGGGATTTATTAAAATTACATGTAGAGTTAATATTATGTATGCAAAATGTGAAATAAATAATTTATATTGATAAAAATACAAAATTTTTTAATAATAAATCCATTATATATATATATATATATATATATATATATATATATATATATATATATATATATATATATATATTTATAACCTACAAAACATGTGTGTATATTATTAAAAGTCTGGACAGAGATTGAGATTAACTTAGGCTCTGTGTCAGTACTGGAGAGCACGCGCTGTGGATTAGCACTAAGTATTTTTGACTAGCGAATAAATTATAAACATATATATATATATATATATATAATTCTTTAGATTCTTTAAACAGCATACGTCTGTTCTATTTATACATACGAGTTTATGAATTTCTAAAACAGATTTATGTGCCGGCAAGCAGACACTTCAGATATCATTGAGCAGTAGAATTACGGACGATAGGTGCAAAAAAATAACATATCGGTGTTTTTATTCTTTTAAGACTATTTTGAAGCCGAGTACGGTTACATTTTTTTAATACTTATTTCCAAATGGAAGTAACCCTTTTTCTGTACCTCCTATGTATCTATAAATAAATATATGGACGATTTTAAAATTTATAGTTGTACACTTTACTATTGTGTTTTAAAAAATCTTTTTTAGTATTATGTCTTTTTAACGATTGTTTTTGAAATATTTTTTTAAAAGAATGTGCCAGTGTTCTCGTTTGTAAAATATGATAGGAAAATAATATATAGAATGTTTAAATTAATGATTGTACAAGAAGTTGATTGATATCTATTTATCAATTTTTTTAAATAGAAATAAAGATAGTTATTTGAAATGACATATAATTTATGAAATAGTTTGATTTGGATATTTTTAACTGCTATATTTCATCAAAACATATGTACAGAATATTGTTGATGTGGATGAATTTGTCTATTATATATAGACGTATAAATTTTACGTCCTATTGATGATCTTCAAGGGACAACAAACTGCTTACATAACCGTACTTCGACCTCTTTTTCATTTCTCAAAAAGCGACCGGCCATTTTGTGTCCGTCCGTAAATTTCATTCCGCAGTCCAAGTATAGCGTTACATGGAGCACATCAGCAGCACAACAACGTATTATTAGCGTGCTACCTCAACGGCAATCGTTGCGGAGGATCGTCTATGTAACATAAAACAGTATTACTGACTGTCCGATGTACGTACGTATAAACAAACAGACTCACACACACACAAATACACAGAAACTCCGACGCTGCCGGCGTCGTCGTTGCTGTTGTCGTTGTGATTACGTTGCCATCTGTTGTCACATATACGTACGTGCACTCACCGTGACCATAACTCATTTATCTCGTAATCAAAACAATGGACACGGAGACATTTATGAAATTTCGTTATTAATAATAACTGTTAATGTCGACTGTTAACGACTCCTCGAGCTCTTGTTTGACGCACGTTGTATGCGCGTTTCTGTACACATCTACGTGTGTGTGTGCAAATATATTTTCGTACGTGTGTGTGTTAGTGTGCGGGCGCGCGTTCCGCAACGTATTAAAATTTACGTCGACGCAAATTCCATTACTAAATAAAGTCTAATAATCTGGTCGGTGCGGCGTTCGTTGGCCGAAACAAAGCGAAGGGTTCTGGTATTGGATGGATGATGATGATGATGATGGTCGCGTTTACGTACGCCTGTGGTGTTGTCGTCGTCGGCAGCGGCGTCGTATTATACGACGACGGAGACAGAGAATCTGCAACGCACGTACTACGCACGTTTCGACTGTTAGTTTAAGTGGATGGACTGTTAAATTCTGTACGCACTTTGTATGGAAATTCTATGAAATATATATTCGCACATGAACCATACATGCACACGCAACCATCTATATATATATATATATATATATCCATTGTATGAAAGTCAAGTTGAAAATGACCTGGATTTTTGTGAACAAATGAATAAAAGCACTCCAGAAAAATTATATTGTTTCGTTTTCTAAAATAGTTTTTTTTCTTCTACAAATAACCCACTATTTTTCTAGTTTCTTTTTAGTTTTTTTTATATACATTTATTTTATTAGGAGCGTACACCATCATCGCTCAATAAAAAACATCATTTCTCACTCAGAAAAAATGCATTTTATTTAAAATTAAGTGGTGCACTCTTGATGGGACACCCTATGTTTATGACAATTATATTAATATTTATTGTTAACGTAATTAATCCAATAATATAAATCACAATAAAAAACATTTTATATTTATTAGTTTTCCACATAATCTATACTTGAAGATCTTTGTTGAAAAAAGTAATGATTTAAATAACGAGGGTCGTTTGATAGTATGGTAAATTTATTTATTGTTTAATTTAATTAATTAAATGAATTTTTTTAATTTAGTTTTCCTTACTTTTTTACCATACTTTTCAAACGACCCTCGTATATCAGAATAAAAAATATTCCACACTCTAAAATCGTTCAAGAAAAATTAAATTATTATAAGTTCTACAGTCGTTTGCAATTATTTTAATTTAATTTATAATGTGTAGTCATTTTTTGATAAGTAGAGAATATTTTTTGATTAAATCTCTTCAATACTTGTATACTTTACAATATTATAAAATTTCAAATTAAAATTACTATTGTCTATTTTATTTTTTTGAACTTTCTCACCTTAGTTATTTCATCAAATATCTTGAAATATTAAACCTGAAATATTTGTTTCATAAAAACTAGTAATATTTCAGTATTCTCTCTTTATTTCATGTTTTTATAATCGAATATGAATAATATATTTTTGTAGTACTCAAATAACGATCCCATCAAAGACAAATAACATTTTTTTTTATTAACAGAAAACACATTAGTTGTTTTCAATATAAAGTAACTTTTATCTTTAGTTTACATTATATATAATATTTCCTCACCTTAATTGTTTCATCAGTCACCTCGAAATAATCAATCCAAAAAAAATAATTCCATAATAATTAGTAATGTTTCAATATTCTTTCTATATTTCATATTTTTATAATCGAATATGAACAACATATATTTTTATTATACTAAAATAACATTCTCATCGATAACAAATAGTGTTTTTTCTAGTAGAATATATTTATTAATTTTTTTCAATATATAGTTTCTTTTTTTTAAAACTTGGATTATAATATTAAAAATATATCCATTTTCAAAATATATAGTTAAATGTTTTTTTTCTACAATATCGACTGAGTATGGTTATAACGTAAAATTATATTTCGTTAAACATTTTCAAAAAATTAATCTCATATTGTATTTTTTTTAATTAAAGAATTAATTAATATAAAACAGTATGTTTTATATATATATATATATATATATATATATATATATATATATATATAATGAAATATATTATTAATAAATAAATATAAATATAACAAAATTATATTCTATTCATATTCACAACAATGAATAACGGTGAGTGGATTTAAACGGATTGATATTTTTCAATTCTATTCAAATATATATATATATATATATGCATATATAATTTTAAAATATATACAATTTAATGAAACCTATTCATATTTAAAACATCAACGAGCCGAATCCTGCATTTAAAGTGTATATCAACTGAATTTAATTTATGACTAAAAATATTAATTCACTAAATGTGCATCATGCACTAGTCGTCCATATTTTATAAAAATATATATATATATGTATGTGTATTATATAAATTTTCAAACTATTATTATAATAAATATATATATATATATATATATATATATATATATATATATATATATATATATTGACATACACACATATACTTGTGTGTGTATATTTGTAGTATGTAATGAAATACTTTATGCAAAAGCTCAGTTGCATATTGTCTCGTATATTCATTCACTCGTAATTAATTCTTGCTTTATTCAATATTCATAACGTTAATTAACTAGTATTCTAGATGAATAAACATTATTCGTCCATTCTTTTCATTTTATACAAATATATACTGCAATTGTTCACTAACTGTACATTTTCCAGTTATGTGAAATTTTATAAATGTGTATATTGTATTTAAATATATTTTTTTTCAAAAAAATATTGTACATGCATCTATAAATATTTTTCATATGTTTACTTTAAACATGTTCTAGAATTAATACATTTTTTTAATATTCATCAAACTTTATTTCGTTACGTATAAATAAATCTTATTACGATTTAAAATAGTCAGCTTTTTCATTTTATATTATTGTTTTTGTTGTTTTAGTGAAATGATAATAAATTTATAATAAGAATCTTCAAAAGTCGGTAAAGTTTATATATAAATTAAAGCACACACACACACAAATATATATATATATATATATATATATATATATATATATATATATATATATATAACAAGAGCGTTGAAAGAAAGTTAAACGATGTAAATTGATAGTTGCAGCAAGATAGGCAAAGTTCTTGCTTGGCCGGTTGTATAAACACTTTATGTATGTGCAGTCCATTAAAAGACGATGATGCGCTCAGAAATTAAGTTAACCTAAAGAAACGACGTCGAGTTTTTATCGCACCGTCGACGTCGGCGTCGAGTTCGTATAGACGTCGACATAATTATGATTACTGATCGAAGAAACTTCGCTGCCGCGACGGGTACAACAGTATCATCCACCACCGTCATTGAATCGTGAAAAATTCTCACTAGTCGTTCTAACGAGCTTTTCATAAAAGCACTATGTTGTATCACTTGTTTTATTTTAAACAAGTGTAAAAAAATAAAGAAAATAATCGATAGAGTGTTTAATCGATATTTTATTTTATAACTGAATTTAGAATACGTTTTATATTTTTTTAAACTCAATTTCTGATTTGTCAATATTGTTTGATACCTGTGCTACTATTTTCAGAATAATACAGCTAAATGGTATAAAGAATCTAATCGATTTTAGAGTGTGAAATATTTTTTATTCTGATATACGAGGGTCGTTTGAAAAGTATGGTAAAAAATTAAGGAAAACTAAATTAAAAAAAATAATTTAATTAATTAATTAATTAAATAATAAATAAATTTACCATACTTATCAAACGACCCACGTATTTAAATCATTACTTTTTTCAACAAAAATCTTCAAGTAAAGATTATGTGGAAAACTAATAAATAAAAAATGATTTTTTATTGTGATTTATATTATTGAATTAATTACGTTAACAAGAAATATTAATATAATTGTTATAAACATATATAGGTTGTCCCATCAGGATCGCACCACTTAATTTTAAATAAAATACATCTTTTTTCTGAGTGAGCAATGATGTTTTTTTATCTAATAGTATATTTTTATATAATCTGAAGACTTTAAAATTTAAATTGTAAATTTCCAATTCTGTGATCTCAACATGTGTATATCTTTTTTGTATGTTTATTAATTTAGGATCACTTTGTATCTTTCTGCAATTATATTAATATTCATTATCAAATAAATTTTGGTAATATTTACTAATAATTGTAGTAAACACTGTGTATTATTACCAAATTTATCTGAAGATAATAGTCATTTAAAACTAATTATAGAAATTAAAATACAAAAATCCTTTACGGATATTATTTTACGAAACATAAAATTTTTTTATTCTGTTGAATGATTATTATTATTTCTATTTGGACAAGTTGAATAGTTTTGAATCAATTTTGACCATTGTACGAAATTATATCGTATAATAAAACTTGATATAACGAACTTAAATTTTTTTCAGTTTCAATAAAACTGAAAATGGATTTTTTCAGTTTTTATAAAAATTTCATATTGTTTCTTTACTGATTTTTTGAGTTATAGCTAAAAATTATTTCTAAATTTCACCAATACCATCCATGAGTTTATTTTTTGAATGAATTAAAACTTGCACACATTTTTTTGTATTTATTTCATACAGTTATATGCAAATTTGTACTAGAGATACAAATAACATTTTTGAATTCTTCAATATATTATTATTTAGTAGAGACTATCTTTTATAGGATCATCCAAATGTGACGCCTATATTTCTGTTTTATTAAAAAGAAGCAATACACTTGTTCCTCTATACATCACCCTATACATAAATAATGCTTTTTTTATTCATCTTCTATAAATGTATATGTGTATTAAAATTATTTTTGTATATTAGTAAGTGTATGCGTCTCAAAGGACTACTTGTAATTTCTTTGTCGACGATTCTTTACACAAAAGACCAATTTAAAAGATAGCCGAGATGACACAAATACTGTCTTTCTTACTCACACATCTTCATTTTCACACATATATACATGTGTGCAGGTATATGTAACAGATCTAGTAAAACGCTCGTCTCGTTTGCAAAACGTCTCCGTCTTCACTCGGCCCTATAATAATATTGTCATCGTGGTATGCTGTAAGGCACACGAAACGTCCTCCTCTTCTTTCCTGACATTTAAATTAGGTTATATGCGAGTATAGCTCCGTCGAAAGCCAATCACGACCCGCGCCACGACGCCGAACGACCGAATGAGTGAGTGGGTAAGTGGGCTAGTGAGTGAGTGATGGACGTGTTCTTGACTGTGACATCTTTTAATATGGAGACGCGGTCACGTAGGGCCCGATCGGTGAACGAGTATAGTTATGTAACAATATATATATATATATATATATATATATATATATATATATATATATATATATATATATATTGTACAATAAAACAACCACCCCTTTGACGAAGACTATTTATTCGAAATTTGTTTGTTTTGTTTATTCAATGTTGACATTACTGTCGGCGCGGGATTTGAATACCGACGGATACGGCACTTCGATTGGTATTCAAGCGTTTCGTTTATTCATCGTCATTTTCTCTTTTTTGTTTATTTATTTTGTCGCTTTTGTTGGTATTACCATCGGTACGAGATACGAATATCGTCGTTAAACGAGTACGAATCCGTTTATTATACCCGTTTCATTACATTGTGATCGACTGTTCGATAATAATTTATCTCTGGTTTAATTAATTTCTTTTATCGACATGTTTATATTAATACATATGTATGGGGTCATCCAAATGTGATACCTAGATTTGTGTTTTATTGAAAAGAAATAAAAGAAACTATACATATGTTTCCTTATACACCACCCTATACACATGTTTCTTTTTAAGAAAACACAAATCCAAGCGTAATATTTGGATGATGCCTCTATATAAATGTATTTTTCTAAAAAAAAAAATAATCAAAATGTGATATTCATATTTGATAATTTTTTATCTACATGCAAGATAATAATTATAATTAACAGAGATTTATTTTTTAAATATTATATTAATGTCTGAGAGAATAAGAAGTGTTTAGAAAACGATTTAGTACTATGAATTATATAAAAATTGTAAGATTCGAAAAAAGGTAAAAATGTTATCAATTTAAAAGGTCATGCTTAGTCAGATGGTCGAAAAAATGAGATTTCTGTGAATTTTTCTTTCAAGAACTATAACACGTTTTTTTAACAAATGCTCAGGTATTTAAAAATGTATATTTAAAAGAATTTTACATATTTTAAAATATGGTCATTTTCCTGTAGGCCTTTTGAAAAAAGAACGTTTGAAGTGACCATTGCTGTTCAGATTTGGAACATATAAAATCAAAAAATAAGTATTTATTTTATAAATTAAATTATATAGTCCTTGAACGATCAATTTTTCGAAATATTAATTTGGAACAAAATGACAGACATTCTGTTAAAATTTTGATTTTTCATGAAATAATCATTCGTTTTTAATCAATAAAAATGAAAATATTCAATGAAAAAAATTTTTTTTTTCATTCGAGGACTAATTTTTTGTATTTATAATAAGCCTGCAAATTTTAAAATAAATCAATTTAGTGATATTTTGATCACTGGTTTTGAAAATGTGATTTTCAAAAAAACTCGTTTAAAGTTTCAAAACTAGTTTGTACAAGTATTTGCAAAAAAACTAGTATATCTATACCTCCATCAATTTTATTCAGAATAATTTATATTATCAGATATTATACTTACAGAAAATGTCCAAATCTAAAAATCGAATTGTTCGACTTTCTGGCCGAGTATAATCTTTTAACTTAAGTTATATTTTAATAAAATAGAATATTTCCTGAAAAATCTGTATAAAAATGCATAAATTGAAATGCTAGGAACAAATCTGTAAAAAAATATTATCAGTGAAATCATACAAAAAAATTGTTAATCAATTTAATAAAATGAATAAAAAAGAATGTTTCTATTAATGACTCAAATAATGCTCTAGAATTAATTTTCAATGAAATATTGATTTAAAATATTTTATTATTATTTATTTTATGTAAAACAATCCTGTGTTATGTATTTGTATGTTTTGAATGCTTGTTATAAAAATCGTTTTGTGCAATAAAAAAGAATTTCGTGTAATTTTTTACATGTTTAAAACGTCCCCGCTTTCAGCTATTTAAATTTGTACATTACATTCGTGTATTTTATATATTTAGAATTATTGTTTTACCTTTTATCTATTTTATAATAATATTTGTATGTGTATGTGGACGATTTAAAACTTTTATGAGATAAACAAGCTAATTATTGTCACACACGTACATATAGATATTAAATGTATGATTGTCAACCGTGACATACGGAATTGTGCAGTGTTTTTTGAATTTATATTACCAATTTGTGGAGATAAAAGGCACCATAAACATTGTATGATACAAAACCACACAATACAATTATACGCGATTGTTGAACGGCGAGTCGTTTTTTTCGGTCAAAATGAAAAACAGTTCGCATTGTATGTTCCATTGCAAAATGGAGGTAAATTTCAATGGCGTACTGTACAAAGAGTATAAATGTAGAGGAAAAAAATCAAAAAAATGATTAGTTGTCCAGTACAACTACTTTCACTCTTAGCTAATGCTAGAGAAAATAATTAAATTATTTATAGACTTTCGATTTTAATTTACGTTTTCAATTATTTCTTTTATATATGATATAAACATTTTTTTCAAGCTAAATAATGTTGAAAGTATTAATAAATAATAAATACTTTAAAATAACCTCATAGATTCTTATAGATTTATTTCAATAAACTAGCAAATTGATTTTTTAACGGTAGACTGAATTTAGTTGAAAATATCTAACAAATGAAATCATTAGAAAGGTTGTAAGTCGTTAAATAAAAATAGAAAACCTAAAAAAGGTTCTGAAAAGATGTGTAAATTCTATTTAAAGTTTTTACGGATTTGTGAAAAGATTATAGTTTAGTTACAAATAAAATAACCAAGATTAAGATTTAACGTAGCTTTCTATCTGATTGATTCTTTAAAAGCTTTTTATCTGATTGATTTTTTTTTTTTTGAAAAAAACCTGCAATCTGTGCCAAGTTTTCTATAAATGATATTTTTCTATATAAAAATTATTAGATTATATTTTACAAATTGTTGGATATTTTGTAATGGTAATTTATTTTATTATTTAAAAATTCGTTATTTTAAACTAAAAATTGCTTTCTAATTCAAAAACAATATTTCAGGTTGTGTAAAAATTTAGAATTGTCTAAAAATTGACTTTGATATTATTTGAAAGAAATTTTTATTTTAAAATCTGATGTTTATTGAAAAATATTTGTATTGCTATTAGAAAATAACTTTTTTATCCAATATTTATTTCCAGTTTTGCATTTTAAATTATCTTATCTGCTACTATAAATAACGAAGGAAAAATGTATTTTATAAAAATAATATCGATTTTTATTTATTTTAAGCTGAAGAATTAATTAAAATTTAATATTCAATAAATTTATAGAGAAATAGATAACTATTATTAAATCAATATATAGAGAGGTATAAGAAAAAAACTTTTATGATTTGTAGTAACAAGAATTGGAAAAAATATATTTTGTATTTTTTCCATCTGAGCTTTATTTTTGTATGCATATAAACTTTACCCCTGAGATATCAGTTTGAGGTAAAATCAGCAGAATGTTTTCTAATTTTTTTTTAAATATATTCGCTTTTTCATACAAATGTGTACATTATGAAAATTGGTTTAACAGTTATGGCAAGATTAATTATTAGTGATTAGTACTAATTTCTTATTTAACACAAATGCATTTTCACCTCCAATCACACAATCAATATGTTATCAAATGTTCAATAATCACTTATTATTCACTTTGTAGCTCATTATTGATATAAATAACAAAGTGATTATTGAACACTTTATATAGTGGTGTTGGAAGTGAAAATTTCATTGTGTTAAAGTGAATTTGCCATAGTTTCACAACAAACAGTAACTAATTTCTTAACTAAAAAGTATTAAGTGCAATTGTGATATTGCAGTGATAAAAAATAATCATACATTTTAAAATTTGTAAATATTATTTTTTTGCTTATTTACTAGTAAAATCAACAGGCGGTTAGATTGATCTAAAATAAGAGTATTTGGTGATTTTATTATAATTTTTATCAATAATAATTTTTTTAAAGTATATTATTTTAGTTTATACCATGAATGTGTTTAGTAGGATTTTTGATTGAATTTTCTAGTAGAATCAACGAATTGCAAATCAATGTTCAAATACAAGAACAACATGTTTTCCATACTATAATAAAACAATATTTGAAATCGTCCGAGAGCACGCGACGCGTATCCCGTCTGCGTCGTACGCGGTCTTCCGTTTATATTCGCCGGTATCTCTTGTACACAACACAACAGACAGACATCTCTTACATATTATTAAAACCCGATGACAAAAGTGGATGTTGTCGTTAGCACCGCAGGGCCTATTTTCAAATTCCCTCGCGCGTTGTTCACACAATTTCTCTGTAGTACAGCCACTCTCTCACGGTGTACGCTTAATATATTATGTATAAAAGTTGACGACGAGAAGAGGAGTAGAAGATTCGCGGAGATTATATAAAAGCGCGACGAGACTGTGAAAATAATTTATATTTTGCGTGTTAGAAAATAGAAAACGGCGTGCATGCGGAGGATGAAATCAGTTTAGTCGTTTTAAATTTTCATCGACTCGAATACACACTCTACACACACACACACAAACAAATATATATATATATATATATATATATATATATATATATATATATATATTCTGTTTGGATTTGTAGTTGAGTGGTTAAAGCTTCGACGAGTATGTGTATTTGTGTGTGTATACGCCTGAGCAAGCGAGAATAGTTTATTGAACGATTAAAGTGTAATAAATCTTTAATGTAGACGTTGATGTACAAAATTTTATATAAAGATCTTTAAATAATGAGCTTGGTTCATTCATTATTGATGTGTAAAATTTCATACAGTCATTAAATAAAAATTTTTGCTGCTCGACCGTTGCAAGTGTTAAACAGAAACACATTTTTGATCGATGATCTACAGACCCTGAGTAATACGTCTCTACGCTGAATTCGATAAAAATATTTGACTACCTTTTTAATTAAATTACTGTTATTTAAATGAAATCTTCATAATTCCTCCAGCTTACCATATTTATTAAACCAACTCTGTATATACTCCAAATTTCATTTAATTATTTTTACTTTTTTCTGTAATAAAACTGTTATTTTGTATCATATTGTTTTATATATGTATTGTAGGTCTATAATTTTTCATTTAAATAAAAATTTAATATTTTTACTACAAGGAAATTCTAATCATTTTTTTTTTAGAAAAATTAACGTGATGTAAAAAATTTATAAATATTTTCTTCTAAATTTTCTTCAATTTTATATAAATATTATTGGTTCTTTTTCTTAATATTTTTTTTATTTTAGTCACATTTGTCAAATATTTATTTTTATTATTATTTTTTCACCTCGAATCGCCTCTTGTTTTTTTTTTAGTATTAATTTTTAAATTATTCTCTAAATTTATTTTTTTCTTGTAGTAATTTTTTCCACAAACTGTTATTCCATTTTATAAAATATTTATCTCCATTATATACTTTACATTTGATCTGTTAATCTGTTATTTAATATCAATTCTAATATGAAATATGATATGATTAAATTTCATTGCCTGTTTGAAAAGAAAAACTTTCATGGAACTTTCGTTTTCAAAAATTTTAAAACGAAACAATGTCGTACATAATCGGATAGAATATTGCTAAAATAGTACCAGAAAGATTTCAATGCCCTGCAACCACGTCTCAGATGTAATTCCATCGGTCGCCAGAGTGCAAAATAGTGTCGCCTGCCCGCCTAGTAACACTAATTACAGTACTAAACTAAAGTTGTTGTATTCCCAGTCGGTGGCGACGACGTCCGACTCAGGAAATATAACACTGTGCACACCTACATTAAAACATACACAAAGAAACTCGAACATCGTATACACATACACACACACGTACACAGTACACAGAACTCGTGATACAAGTAAAACTTTGTCTATCAAATTCTAGTAGCTCAATATGTTGATGTTGTAGCCGACGCGGCACGAGACTCGAAACTTGTAACGTTGAATAGAACGGAACGGCATGTTTCTGATTTAGGTTCGAGATTCTTTGTGGTATTTTGACGGTTAATCGATGTCCGAAGTTTTGATTGGAAGCGATCGAATGTTTGTCCGGCGTTAACGAGCCCATTTCACTCGAAACACGACCGGACGGACGATCTCGAACAATCGACTCGAAGTTCTAACCGGTGAACAGAGTTTTTTTAAAATCGACAGGATTAAATTCTCCGTTTTTAAAAAAATCAGTCGTTTATTATAACAGCACCCTTTATGTCTCCTAATAGTTGATAATCTTCATTATATAGACCGTTTATTTTGAAAGTGGTGTAAGTCCATTTTTTTTAAAAAATGAGATATCACATAATTTATGCTTAATTTAGTGTAAACTTTTTATTTATAACTAGTTAGTATTTAATTTCTTAAAAAATATCAATGCTTTGTTGAATTCAAAATTGGCCGATAAAAGAAATTTCGTAGCCATTGATTAAGAAAGTGGTGTAAGTCCAATTTCCATAGACACGTAAATATCAATTTGCCACGTAAAGATACCTGTGCAAGATACGATTTTTTAAACATGAAAATTCATACAACAACTGATGAACAAAAAACGACTCTTGTACAAAACTATGATGTTCATTTGAAAAATACTGAATTAGCAAGAAAAGTATTACAAGAAGATAAAATTCTTGCATCAAAAATCACAATAAATACTTTACCTGTTCTTTTGATTTACAAAAAGCCTTACCTATCCAAAATTATCTGTTTCAATCGCATATTATAAGCGAAATATGTATGTTTTAAACAAGGGATTTTACAATTTCCACGACAATAAAGTTAATATGTATGTGTGGGACGAAACTACTGCTTCCAGGGAATCGCAGGAAATAGTTTCTTGTTGTTTAAGACATTTATAAAATGTAACGACTCAAAGTCATGTTATTGCATATAATGATATGTGTACTGGGCAAAATCGAAATTTACAAATGGCATTGATGTGGTTGAGGGTTGTCCATTCTTTGGAAAATAACATTGAAGTAATTGATCATAACTTTTTACTCTCCGGGCATTCATATCTTCCAAACGATGCAGATTTTGGTATCATAGAAATGGCATTACGAAAAAAGAATTTCCTGTACACACCATAGGATTATTATGATGTTTTAAAACAATATAGACAACATAATAAATTTATTTTACATGAAATGAAACAAGAGAATTTCGTTTCAACAAAAAATCTATAAACCGCAATTAAAAAACAGATAAGAAGAAACACTAATGGAGAAAAGGTAAATTGGTTGGAAATATGTTGGATGAGGTTTTGCAAAAGTGCACCGTATACTATTTTATATAAAATATCAATGGAGGACACAGAATTTAAGACTTTAGATTTATCACTTACATGTCGGGGAAGACCGCCAAAATTTGTAAAAATCGCCCTGGCGCCTTTGTATCACGTTGCCAGGCCTATTACATATGAAAAATATAAGGATATGGAGCAGTTGTTGCCTTATATACCTCCTGTGAATCATGAATATTTCAAAACACTGCCACATGAAGAGCATAAATAAATAATACCAATATCTTATGTTAAGTTCAACAATATATAAATATAATTAACGTTCAAAATAAAAAATACTACTCCTATTTTATTTTTTGTTATTATTTATAAACAAAATTGGATTAATACGAAATATATTTTAAGTGATATTTAATTTTTCAAAATCGAAATTAAATGATTTTTACAATTGACTAATTATGAAAGTGGTGTAAGTGCATTTCCAGCGCGTAAATATACATTATTTTAGTTAAATTCGCTTAAAAGAAATTTATATAATCAAATTACATATTGATAAATTAGTAGAAACATTGCCAGACTCGACATAATTAACCTATATTTTTTAATTGACAAATATGCTAACCTTTAATTTTCTCGAAACAACAGAAAATGGACTTGTACCACTTTCTGAATAAACTGTTCATATATTTATTATACTTCAGTAATTAAGATTTATTAGAATATTTATTAAATATGTACACTACGTTCTAACAAATTTAATGACTAGAACTGGTAATTACTACAACAGTGGAGATAATATCACGCGTAATAAAATTTATAAAAAATATGCGTATTTTTAAAATCTTAAAATTAACAACTAAGGTTTTTTTTAAGCGTGATAGAACTTTAAATTGAATCCCTATCGAATCTAAAAAAACAACAACACTATATATACATATGTGTGTGTATGTATGTATATATAAAAGTACGATAAAGTATTTTTTTAAATTAGATAGAAATTTCGGTAGGAATTCAATTTAAAGTTCTATCACTTTTAAAAAAAACACCTATACAAATAAAATTGAAATTGTACAAAGAAACATTTGCTGAATAAAATAATTGTGCGATTAAAAACCTGTTTATATTTTTAATCATTTTTCCTAACTTTTGCGGATTATTTGAAAAGATAATAGTGTTATCAGTAAATCAAAGCCTGTTCAATTTTTATTGTTTCATTTGTATTCCTTTGTTCTTCCAGTTAAGTGATTTTAACACTTTTCTGAAATCATTTTATATTTTTTATGAAATTTCGCCTCTGTATTACAATTTTCATTTATATATATATATATACTGTTGTTCTAATTTCTAAATGTTAAAATATTCATACATATACGTATACTGTAAAATTTAAACGTAGCAACATCAAATTAAATTAAGACTCAACTATCCTTTTAATAAGTATATAGTGTACATAACGCCCGACGTTATGTACGCTAGTGTCGTTGCGTAAAGTTTTGCTAAAAATATTTATTATACAAACTCCAGTTCATATATACACTCATCAAATATATATATATATATATATATATATATATATATATATATATATATATATATATATAAGCATTCGCATATATAACAAAAATTCTCAAAGCTCGTAAACCTGACACGTAAAAGTGTACATGTATGCGTGAGTATATGTATATATTTATTATAGTTTTGAGTATGTATAAATGAATGTATGTGTTTATGAAACTAACGTATTTCGACCAACATACTCCCATGTGTGAACATATATATGCTATTTTATAAAGAGTAACATTGCGTATGTTAGAATTTTGAAATATTATTTATATATATTGTATATACTGTTATAAATATTTATAATATACAAAAATATGGTAGTATTATATTTTCTAAATTATCAAAATGAGTAGAAGTGTTAAATAAAATTCTTAATAAGTGATGGTTTTATCATGATTTGATTATTATATATATTATTGTTTCTGAATTATTTAAATAAATATAAATATCAAATCAAATCTTTAATGAAAAATGACATATCTTCACAATTTTTATCATGGTCTGATTATTATATTATTGTCTCTGAGTTATTTAAATAAATAAAAATATCAAACCAAATCCTTAATGAAAAATGATTACTTAAATTTTATTTTATAATAAATTAAAATGTTCCAACAATTTTTTGCTGGCTGAAAATCTCATATTTTTACATTACTTTATGTCTCTTCTACATTTTTAAAATATTTGATTAAATCCACTTTTTGTATATCTCTGAACTTTGAATATTTCTTTATAATTTACTGAGTATCTCTATATTCATACCTACAATATTTTTATTATGGCCTGATTATTATATTATTACCCATGAATTATTGAACTAAATAAAAATATCAAGTCAGATCAAATTCTTAATGAAAAATAATTGTTTCACTTTTATTTTATCCCAGTTATTTTATGAAAAATTTGAACGTTTTAAAGATATTCGTTATTTTAGTATTTTTATTTAATATACTAAATATTTTCTCTACATTTTCTATAATCATGTCTACAGAATTTTTATCATGGTCTGATTATTATATTTTTGTCTCTGAATTATTTAAGTAAATATAATTATCAAGTAAAATCAAATCCTTAATGAAAAATCAATGCTTACATTTTATTTTAGCTCGAATATTTTATGATGAATTTAAATGTTTTAACGATCTTTTCCTTGATGAAAATCTTTTATTTTTTATATTCCTTTACTTTTCTTCTACACATTTTTAAAATATATTTTTTAAATTAATTTTTGCATAGCTCTGTACCTTTAATATTTCTTTATAATCTACAAAATATTTTCTCTATCATTTTATGTGTTCTTCTTTAAGATATATTTCGAAACAACTTTCGTTAGACTAAGAAATTACTAGGTTAATGATAATTTACCTTTAGTTTATACAGTGAGTCAAAGTGAAACTCATACAGAGTTATGTTTCCAATAATTTTACACATATTTTTCAATATAATAACAATTTTCTTTATTTCTCTTGGTTAAGTTCTTTATTAAGGTTATTTTTATTATATTTAAAAATTTCAATCGTAAATTAATACTTCTACTCCATTAAAAAGTAACCATTTCTGAAAAGTGAACAAAAAATACATCAAAATGAAACTCATACAATGAATTACTCTCGCTTGAAAACTGTTGTGTTATGAAAGTATACTCTTCAAATATGAGTTTGGTCACTTTGGTTACAAAAAAAAAAAAACTCTTGTTAAGTTGTTTGTAATCATTCTGTAAAAAATATAAGTTGGATTTTCACTTTGAATAGACAGGGGACAACCATCGACGGACGAGCGAAATCTAATGATTTTTCATTACAAAAATGGAAAAACTCTACGGGAAATTAGAAAAATAGTTAATAAAAGCCACGCTACAATGCAATCTGTAATAAAAAGATTTAAAAACGGCCAAAATGTTGACAATAAAGTCAGCAAGATTCTCCGCAAGATTTTGAATGACCATGACGAGCGTTGAATTCTACGAAAAATTAAAGAAAATTCGAAAATTAGCGCACCCAAATTGACTTTAGAAGTTAAAAAGTATCTAAATAAAAATTAAGCTCCAAAAAAAATTGGAATATACTAAATAAAAATGGGTTTCATGCTCATATTGCCAGGAAGAAACCTTTCATAAATCTAGCTAATCGTAACAAAAGATTAAGCTTCATTTGGGAACATATTAATAAGAGTTTTGATTATTGAAAAGATGTTTTGTTTAGGGACGAAAGCAAATATAATTTATTTGGATCCAATAGGAGAATTAATTTATGGCAGAAACCAAATACAGAAATGTCTTTAAAACACTTATGTCCTAGTCAAACATGGGAGCGGTCATGTTATGGTATGGGGGTGTATGTCTACGAGAGGGGTTGGAAATGTAATTTTATAGATGGCATTATGAATCAAAATGTTTATATTGATCTATTAAGAAAAAATTTGAAATCCAGTGCTCAAAAACTTGGGATTTTTCAAACATTTATTTTTTATCACGACAACGACCCCAAGCACAAAGCTTATAAAACACGTAGTTGGTTGTTATATAACTGCCCCAAAGTACTGGAAACACCACCATAATCACCTGATATAAATGTGATGAAAAATCTATGGAATCATTTAGAAGTTGTCATTAGAACACACACTATTAGTAATAAAAATGATTTAAAAAAGCGTTATTAGAAGAATGGAAAAAAATTGATCTAACTTATTGTGAAAAATTAATTAAATCCATCCCAAATCGTTTAAAAGCTATAAAAATTAATAAAGGCTACTCTACTGATCACTAAAATAATTCAATCCATTGTAAATTTTAATTTAATAAATAATTTGTTAGTTGTATGAATTTCATTTTGATGTGTTTTTGAATGATTTTTCAGAATTCGTACTTTTTTGATCTTTAAGTATTATTTTAGGATTTATTTATTTTTATATGATAAAAATATCCTTAATAAACAATTTAAGTCGAATACAAAAGGGATTTTTTTCATTTAAAAATTTATATACAATAATTTATTTAATATAATACTGTATGAGTTTCACTTTGACTCACTGTACATAATATTAATTAATACCTATTCGCAGATATTAACAATAGTCACTATTTTTGTAGAAATTTTTACTGAGATCATTTTTAACAGATGTTATCTTTTAATTATATTCTCTATTTTATATATATATATATATATATATATATATATATATATATATATATATATATGCATGTATAATTGTATGCTTGTATTCTCTTGAGAAATTTGAAAATATCCAGTCTTAAATGCAAAACTAGCAAACTAAATATGTATGCATTATATATATATATATATATATATATATATATATATATATATATATATATATATACTCATATATATTCATGTTTATATGTACATAGATTATATTCGAACTTTACACAATTAAAAGCTGCCTGTACAAAGGCAAACTTTCACGAACGTGCGTGTTCGAGTACATTTGCGTGCATGGAACATACCACGCGCGCGTGCGTGTGTATGTGTGTGTGTGTGCACGAGTGAACGAACGAACGAGTGAGTAAACGAACGAACGAAACGAGTTTGAGTTGGTATGAGATAGGGATCTAGAGGTGTATAGTTACTGTACGTACGTCCCAAAAGTACAGAGACAAAACGAATTATACAACACAATGACACTCCAGTTACGACAACAAAACATTTAAGCCATTTAAGTTAGTTCAAAATTGAACCTTCCACGTAAAACCGTCATACATACAGCGGACGCATTACTGAAACATTGCACTGACAATAGTGGGTACAAGTTTTGCGTTGAGCGGAACGCACACGACATATATTATCCACGATACATTTTTTTTCTTACTTTATTGAGATTCGTATAAAATTTTATATAAGAAATAATCAGGTTAGATATTTTTTTCAAATTTAAAAAGATCTCACGACCACTTAAATCCATCATTTGTTTTTGATCCATTATTTTATTACAATTTATAAAATTTTGTGATACTGGTATAACGATTTATTTGTATAAAAGTTATTTAGCCACAGTACCAAATAAATAATGATAACATCTTCTGTTAAAAAAATATAATGCAGATATAAAATAGGAATTAAATATTTAGTTTACTAACATCTTGTTTCTTTGATACTTTACTATAAATCATCATTTTTTTTTCATTCCTTATTGCTAATTTACCCAAAACTACTTAGTAATCTAGAAGAAATTTGTAAATAGTAATCTTCTCACATTTTAATCACTGGTAACTTTTTTTTGGCAAATATTGCCTTTTGTTTTCATTCTTAATGTAATTATTTTCTAAAATCAAATATTTGACTTATTTTATTGACCTTATTGCATATGCTGTTTAATGAAATACCAGGGTCGTTTGAAAAGTATGGTAAAAAAGTAAGAAAAACTATATTGAAAAAAATAATTTAATTAACCAGTTGCGCTGGAATGACGTGCTATGTACGTCAACTACTTTCTGTACCAAATGTCGCTAAGACGTACATAGCACGTCGTATGATTTTTGCTAAGTTAAAATAGCATCGGAGTTCAGTTAGCAAGTGTCACACTTCTGTTTTGAAGGCATACAAGTGCTTTTTTGTAGAACTTCATTAATTTTACATATTTTCATTGAATAATAATCAAGTAAGTACAAAACAATATTTTTTTTTTATTATTATAAAAAACTATTTTATCAAAGAACTATTTTATTCTGATAATAGCGCATCAGAAAATGTTGTACTGGATTTATGTAGACCTTTAATTGATTTTGTACACACCCTTTTATTAGATAACTGGTATTCGTCACCAAAACTGTATCGGAAATTACATTTGTAAAAAATTAATATCGTAACAGTCAGATCTAATAGAAAGAATATGCTAGAACATCTCACAAATTAAAAACATTTTAAGTTCTTTTAAAATCTTACAATGGTATCTTAGCTGTAAAATGGAAGGACAAAAAAGATATATATTTACTTTCTTCAGAACATTCCAAATCAGAAATGATTACAACAAAAAAGAAAAAATGTAGAAATTACACCGACCAAAATGAAAACATTACAAAACCTAATATAGTTTTAGATTACAATGATGGTATGGGTGGAGTAGACCTGCAAGATAGCTATTTATTATCTTTTCCTTTAATGAGAAAATTTGCAAAAAGTTACAGAAAAATATTCTTTTATCTAATGGATATGGAATTTTTTAATACCTCTATTCGGTAAAATAACAAACGTACCAAAACCCAAGAAATACTCCTTTTCAAAAATTATTAATAAGTTTGTTAATCAATTTAAGAGTTTTACTATAATGTTAATGTGAGTGTGTCTAAAATTTTATAAAAAAATGATTTCAAATATCAACTCGCTGAACGGATTTGCCACGCGTGTATGTTAATTAATTGCCAGCGCAACTGGTTAAACAATAAATAAATTTACTATACTTATCAAACGACCCTCGTACAGATTGGCATTTTTTAAAAAACAGTTTTTAATGATGTAAATTCGAATACGTTTATTTTTTTTATAGAAAATCATATTATTGTCTATAAATATATTTTTTGCTATCTCTTAAATATATGTATATAAATTGCATAAAAATATTTTTATCGTCCGATCTGAATCCTGCTGTATCCACCCCGTATCCTAAACGCAAGCTTCAGCTTGTACCCAAGACACAACATGTTCCAAGTAGTTCAGAGACATTTGAATATAATATCGTTTCGTGTCATCGTCAAGCGAACGTGTCAACCAGCTAAAATGGTCGACTTGGAGGACGGGAGCCCGTCGAATAGTCTATCGACTCCGGTTCGGTATCGGTCGTTGCCTGTCGTTATAAACGTTAAACGGTGTAACAATTACTAGCGATAAACGACGGGAGCTAATAGCTCGAAAACGTGACGCACACTCGCAACGATTCTGTACGTGTGTGCGCGACACTGATGAATTTTATTGCATCTAAACACTCGAGGTGCGCGCAATTAATCGCTTGTGAAAATATAAAATAACGACGGTGGAACATTCACCTACTGGTCTATTGACGATATTTTGAATTCGCAATGTCGCAACGGTTTGAATTTTGCGGATAAATTATACGTATAATTAACGTTAATTATATATATATATATATATATATATATATTACAAAATAAAATTGGTGGATTATTCGTGTGCAATACAATAAAATTTTATTGAAGCACAATTCACATTCTGGCACAAATTAACGATTTTTTCGTGTGTAATGTTTTTGAATTTTATAATGTATATATATATATATAATTAAAAACAAATTTACCAATAATTGTAATGTATCTGCATATACGTTTGAATAAATGTATTTAATTTCACAATATTTTGTTGTAAAAAAGTTCGTTTTGTATTTTATTTGAATAACAAATAAAATTATTTATCGATAATAAGTATTCATTTCTTTATCAGAAATTTTTAGCTATGAGTAACTTTTAAATTACTGTATTAATCTGAGTGATTCTTTCTTTCTTTTTTGTATTATTTGGAAAAAATATTTTTCATTAAGTATTGTAATTGGTTATTTAAAAAAAATGTTATTCTTTCGAAAATACAGATTTCCTGATACGTTATTAGGTCTATAATGTTTTGTTAAATTTTCTAAAAAGGTAATTTTAATTCAAATGTAAATTTCAAAATTGAAATCATTAATATATATATATATATATATATATATATATATATATATATATATTTACATAATGTAATCTAATCAATCTACACGAAAACATAATCAAATAAAACACACAAACGTCGACCACAAACTGTCAGTGATATGTTTGTACCCAACTTTGGCAGTATTCGACGACAGTTGGCAGAGGCAGTATTGCCACAACAACGGAACAAATACGTACGAGAGAATGACGGGATGAGAGACGGCGGTCAGGGAGCCCCACGCGAACGTTCCAAAATTATTTGCAATTTAGAATACGAAACTAGCGAACCCGGTACTACGATACACGCAACTCGCGTGGTCGACGACGACGCACGGCGTCGTTGTTACATAGAGAGCGTCGATCGTTTCCAGTACCGTGTCGCATCGACGTCCTCGTTTACCTGTACGTTTACGACGACGTGCTTTATTTAATATTAATCGAAATGAAATTACAGTTGAACTTAGTTGTTGAAGTACAACCAGAAGTTTTTAGTTATGGCTCGTATTAAATTTCTTCGCCGTGCATTAGTTTCGTGTTAGACGAAAATTAATAATGCTTGTGTGTATTTCCATACAAATATACACGGTGTATGTATATATATATATATATATATATATATATATATATATATATATAATTAGTAATTAAATTAAACTCAGTTATTTTTTAAAATAATTTTCTTAGACAGTTAAAATAAATATCAAGTCAAATTATAAATCATCAATAAAAAACGATTGCTCAACTTTTATTTTGTCCCAATTATGATAAAAAATCTTCTGGTTGATAAAAATCTGTACAATTTTTAATACTCTTTTACTCATTTTCTATATCTTTTTTAAATCCACTTTTTGTATGCATAAATATTTTCTCTCTCATTTTCTATATTCATATATACACAATTTTTATCATGATCTGTTTATTATATTATTGTCTGAATTATTTAAATACATAAAAATATCAAATCAAATCCTTAATGAAAAATTAATGCTTAAATTTTATTTTGTTCCAGTTATTTTATGATAAATTTGAATGTTTTAAAGATCTTCTGCTTGACAATCAGAATCAGAAAAAAAATATTTTGTCTAATAATTACATGAAGTTTACATGATATTTTTGGGGTTAGTTAGGCTGCCTATCTTATGGTATTGTGCTTATGGTTGAGTATTATTTTCGATATGTGTTAGTGAGATTTTGTAGCAATACAGAAAAATTTCAAAAAACCTGTTTTAATGTGAATTTTTTAACTATTTTAACTTATGCTAACTTAACTATCTTAATTAATTATACTGACTCTGCTTAACAAAAATCTGTTCCATTTGTTATACTCCTTTATTCCTCTTCTATACCTTTTTTAAATCCACTTTTTGTATAGCTAAATACTTTCTTTGTTATTTTTTATATCTATATATACATAATTTTTATAATGGTGTGATTTTTATATTATTTTCTCTGTAATATATTTTTTAAGATCAATTTCACGTTTTGAAACATGGGTTTAACACCATTGATATAGCACTATCATCGAGCATCACAAAAATCTTGAAACTTTTCTTATCTGACTGGCTGCTGTGTCAAATTAATCTTTTGAAAAAAATCGTTATTCTAGTCTCTTAGTTTTTATTGACGTTTTTACCAATTATTTATTGTTGTTTACTTATAAATTTCCATCAGTGTTCACTTATCTTGTATTATTTTCAATTTTTTCACAATTTAAATAATTTATAATATTTATCTTTTATACAAAAATAAGTTATTTCGTTACTAAATTCCATCTTGTATTAAAATATATGTGAAAAAACGAATAAACTAGAATTACAAATAAATAGTAATAATGTTTGTCACTTGTAATCTCATTTGTTGTTTTCGGGAAGATTACTTGTCCTCAATCTTTTTTTTATTGAATTTTTCTTGTTATAAGAAATGTAGAAAGAACAAGATTATTTAAAGTTGATAATTGTTTATTGGGTTTTAAAATATTTTTAAAAAAATTATCATCCAAATCACTAATAGAGAGATATTATTATATGGAGTTCTAATTTATAATGGTATTGAAACTTTTTAGAAAAAAATTGATTTGAAATTCATTTGAAAATCAAAAATTATTTATTTATTTTAATAAATGCTTGGAAATTAAAATATGTTTATATATATATATATATATATATATATATATATATATATATATACTCTTTAGAAAATTTAATAGAAAAATGTAATTAAATAATAGTTCGTGTATAAAGTCAGAATTATATCCAATTAAAATTTATTTATAGCAGTGTTTTCAGTTCCTGTATGTTAATTAAATCGTTAATCAAATTTCGTATAAAACAAGTACTTTAATTGAAATCAAGTATCGTAAACTACTCAAAGTAAACAGTTAAAAAAGCACGCCCGACGTGAGAAATATACGATGAAACTCTCCGAGAAAGTACGAGTACGGTCCAGCACGTTCCATAAACTTACCGGCAAGTTGTAATAAGCTACATAAAGTTTTAACACATTCTACTTAAATGTTATTAAACATCACCTGAAGAAAATAAACTCGCGCAATCACAACACTCCCGCGCGCACCGAAATATTCAACAAGCTACAAATTTAAATTAGGCCCGAACGTACACGAGTGAAATATTCAGGTCTTGTTACGACGTCTGCATTTCCTCGGAAACTTTTCCGCGTGTAACCGAGACGACTGACGCGGATGCAGAGTATCGAAGCGAGAGAACGAACCATGGCACTTAAGACGACATTGGCGTAATAATTTCGCACGAACGGTTCTTGAATCCGCGACACTCTGCGACGTTTTCTCCTATACGTTAGGGCACTACGTCAAGTAGTCGCGGCAGCGGCAACCCGGCGACACATACTTGCTAATGTGCGCAATTAGCAATTAAGGTGAACAGAATTGGATGTGTGCGACATGTAACAATACCCCAAACGGCTGACAATTTCGAGACGACGAAACGGTGTACTGAATTAAAGACGACGCGCGGAATATATGTATGTGGAGGGTGTGGGTGGATGCATCGGAGATGTGAGGTGTCTTAAAAACATCTAGAGAAATATGGCTTTTCGAGTAAATGAATTTGTAATTGAAATATATACGTCTCTTATTCAAGACCATTTTTAAGACAATCGAGAGAAATCGAGCTTATGATCTAATACTTGAAAAGATTTTTTTAAAAAATAATAAAATTCTAAATTTTTAGTTTACCATAGCAGTTATTTAATTATTTATAATTCACTACGAGAAATATTTCGTTATTTGTTTTGATATTGCATCAAAAATTTTTTTTTACACGAATGAATCAATTCACGTCTATAGATATTAAAATAAAACGCTCTGAAGATGATTTCATAGTCATGTTATCATGAATATATATATAGACAACAATCATGGTAGAAAAAATTTCTTTGCATATTTTTAATTGCTAAACTTGGAAAAATATATTTTGAAAATTTATAAATTTTATCAAAATTAAAAAGGAATTGTAAAATAATAGTAGTATATAAATATTAAAGTACACCAGTCCCTCAATTTACGCGGAGTATCCGTTCCACGTGGATTCGTTTTACGCGAATGAAAATCGCGTAAATTGAGTCTGTCAGTACAATAGAAAAAATATTGGAAATAAAAGCTAGTAAACTTGTAGAAATACATATTTATTTAACAAAAAAATAATGACGTTCTAGAAAATGAAAGTAGATACATTTTATTCGGTGTCACTCTCGCTACTGTAATTCAAAACAATCAACCTTTTATATATTTATATCATGCTTTTATACGTTCAAGTAAGAATTTGCGTCACTCTGATGTATAATAAATTCCATGAAAAATTATATAAAATGAAATTTATCTGATCGTGTATAAAAAGTTCCACGTAAATCAATACCGCGTATAAAAAATGCAGCGTAAATAGAGTTATAATTTGCCGCGTAAAAAAAGTCCCGCTTAAATTGAGGGACGGGTGTATATAAAAAAAAATTATTAATACTATTTAATGTTAATATTTCGTCATATATAACTCAGAAAAAAATTAATACATACATAAATAAATAACTTATAAAATAAGCAATCATTTTTCTTAAAATTATATAAAGAAAATGTAGACGTAATTGGATATTTTTTTATTATTCATTAACAATATAAAATATCTTTATTGGAATAAAAAATAAAATTATATTATTTTTAATAAATGTATTAACATACCTATTAGTCAATAATAGTACTCAGGTATTACTATTAAGTACTGTATAAGTACAATTATGTTAATTTCGATGACCTTATATATACAAATGAAAAATTGCAAACATATAAAAAAGTATGTAATAATTTTTCAATTATATACAAATTGCATATTATTAATTATAAACAATTATTTATTTCTCAATAAAATACGTACGATAGAAATAAAAAATATATAGTAGAATTTGTTTGTACTTACAATGTTTGTTACTTTTTGGTAAATAACTGAAATCGAATTCAATTCTTTCTTCTTCTAGACTACATCAATCATACATTGAACGTAGATAAAAAAATATATATTTAGTGGTTTTGTTTCTTCATTGTTACCATTATACATAAGATAAATATTAAGGAAATTATTTATAATTTTTGATACTTATTCTAAATATACATATATATTTATAAAATGGAAAAATAGTAAAGTAAAATTTAAATATATGATAGCTAAACGTCCAAAAATGGTATTTATAAAATAACTTGCCAGAAATTAAATTGTTAAACAGTCTTGATATCTGATTAATTATATAATTATTCAATATTTAAATATGTAAGAAAATAATTTAATATATGATCGATTCAATATATTTATATTATTAAAAATAAATTCAAATAAACACTAAAAATATTTATATTCTAAAAGGATACATTCAGTTTTCTTCAATATTGAAAGTTTTTCTAGATGTTGTGTCTAATTTGAAGAAAAGAGCAACTCTTGATTTATGTTCATTATATATATATATATACAAACATAGATAATAAATATTTTTTGCATAATTTAATTTACGTTAAAGAGATAAAAATAAATTTGTTTTAAAAAATTATAAATTCAATAAAAATTAAAATGTATTTTAAAATATTCGTGGTATATAGATTCTAAAATATATATAAATCTTTATTATTATCATCTAATGTTATTTTTTTGTCATATATACCACATAGA
>CP092093.1:35477500-35520000 GCA_029203775.1 Neoneuromus ignobilis | reverse complement strand
CGGCGAACACTTACGACGGCGGTGGGTATGAATACGGATCCCTTACGTTCAACGCCGTCCTTGTGTTCGCTTTCAATGCGTTCGCATCATTCACTCAACCCCCGTGCCTGCAGAAATGTCTTTTCTCTTCATTCTCTTTATTACTTGCACACGCAGGAACACACACACACAAATACATATTTGTGTGTGTGTACACTATGAAACAAAATGCACTCACCAGCTGACAAATGAAAATTTCATTTCGACATAGAAATACATAAAACTAAAAAGTTGAGTGCCAGTCGTCTTATACTTAAGATGAGGGATGTATCTCTAATTCTTTGTACTATTTCATTCAAGATCGTCTTGGAATCTTCTGTAACGGTAGTCGAGTACCGGTGGGTTTTATTTGATCCCGGAACAAATAAGTTTCTTTCGTACTGCTTTAATGATCCCGAAGGTAGTTAGTTAGAGTTTATGTATGGCAATAAGAAGCATTCTATTTTAGTTTATGTTTAGAAATGCACCTCGAGAGTTTTTGAAATTTCAATTATTTTAAAGAATTTCTAAATTTACGAAAAGTAAAAGAAACTTTAAACAAATTTAATAGTACATTTCTGTTAATTTCTGTTAATTCTTAAAGATCTATTTTTTCAATTCAGTTATATCTTAATTTTCTTAATATGAATTTTTAAAATCCAAAACATTTATCAAAACATTTCTCATAAAAAACAATTTTAAATTAATTACTACCTTTGTTCAAACATTAATTGCATCTTATCTCAAAATTCCAAAATATTTCTTTTATTAATAGGTCATTAAATATGAAATGTCTGATTTTGAATCAAAAATTTGGTTTATTATTTTTCAACAAAAATCAGTACAATTAATCAACGTTTTTGCTTAAATTATCGATACAGTTTTGCTATCTTAATGATAGCTTATTGAGAGAGAGAGAAAGTGACAATGAAATCACGAAAGGTATTTTCCACAGCTTATTGAGAATTGAATATTTTTTCATACAAGAAGTTGTCCAATATCTGGAAGAAGTAATAGTCAATTGGTGCAAGGTCTGATAAATATAGTGGATAACAAAGAGTTCCCAGAGAGGTGGTCGAGCATTGTCTTGCAAGAGATTTGGCCTGTCTTTATTGACCAATTTCGGCTACTTAATCGCAAAAGTATCCTCATCATTTCATTTAATTGATTTCAGTAGACATCCACTGTAATCGATTGACCAAGTTCCATGAAGTTGTAGTGGATAATATCAACGTTGGGTCACCAAATAGACATCATTAGCTTTTTTTGACGAATATTCGGCGTTGAACTATGTTTTGGTACTTCATCTTTGTCCATTTAATGTGCCAAACGCTTGTAATTTTTGAAAGAAATCCACTTTTTATCAAAAGAAATGGTTTACTTTCATGTGCGACAGCAAAGAAAGACAAGCTTCGAGACGATTTCTCTTCAGACGTTCGTTTAATTCATGCAGAATCCATCTATCTAGGTTCTTTATCTTGGTTTACCATGTTGAAATAGTAACGTTAAACCTTATTGCTAATTCACATGTATAGGATCATCATCTGATTGTCCATCACCTTCCGAAAAATAACATTTTTCGGCTTATTATTTTTTTTGAAGATACAATAAAGTCCTATAATTAAAACGTAGTATTTACTTATTTTTTTTATTTATTTAATTTATTCTTGCCTTTTACAAAATACCTATGGGTACATGTGTACCCGGGTATTAATTAGAGGGGTATATCAGTTGAATGTCATTTGAATTAATATCTTCTTAATAAAAAAAATATAAATACCTAAATCTTCTCGAAATTTCCCAAATAATGGGGATCTGACCGGGAAAAACGATCCTTCCCATAGAAATTTATTGGCTTCAACGCAAAGTCGAAAATAGATACATGTGTACCCGGGTAGTAACATAACGGTTAAAAAACACTCTATATATAATGTGAATGTATATACTTGTATAGAGGTATTGATATACATAAATCAAAAAATATTAATTAAACATTACAGAATTAATACTGACGCATAAATCGTCGTACCCAAAATTGATTTCGTACAAAAAGTGAGACACTCGTTCGCGTCGTTAATAACGCACGTATGTCGTTGCGTTAGATAGAGTAACGGTGTTGCCGCCCCGGTGCTTGTTTTTGAAATTAAAATAAATCATGACCAACTGCCGCAAGATAGATGAGCGATGAATTTTATAAAAGGGTCTTAGTGTTACTACAATGTCGCCGCCGACGCCTAGGAGCGGTCGCGGCGACGCGACGAGGACGCAGGGAAAGTGCACGGACGTGCCGAAGGGCGTCGAATAGGAGGGAACGACGCTGAACCGCGGCGGTTACTCGTAACGACGTACGCGCTTACGTTTCTTTACCGCGTGTTGATTTTAAGTTCGAACTTTTTGATGCGAATGTTTGTTCAATTTCTGTTTGGATAGTTGAACTTAAACTTTCGCTACTGACATTCGATATATATATATATATATATATATATATATATATATATATACATATCTACATATGCATGTAGGTCTCAGAGCGGGTGGAAATTTAATTAAATGTAAACTTGAACGGAAATTAAAATAGATTACACTTGATAGAGTTTATTTTTATGTGTAAATTATTTGCGAATGTTTAGAACTGAAATAAAACAATTTCCAGTATCAATATTCATTATATATTACAATCTTCAATATCCAAAAATATTAATTATAATCTATTTGATTGCTGCACATGAACCCCTATTTATTTATTTTAATTTAGTATTTAAATTAGTAATCAAACATATTTGGTTATTAAAAAAAATTGAAATAACGATTACCGCAACTTTTTTATATCTTTCTTATATTTCTGTAAAAAGAATTGATTGTGTAGAAAAACTGCATTTTTTTAATAACATATATAATTTGTATGAATAATTAGATGTTTCTTGAAATTTTGAATATATATATATATATATATATATATATATATATATTTATGTATGTATAAACATGTCATTTGAATCAAACAGAACAAAATTGACACATAAATTCTAACTCATAACCGACAAGGTCTGATCTGTCGAAAGAAAAGCGTAACAAAAAAAATTCTGAAATTTACCAGTCGACGCAAGAAGCAACAGACACGAACGAACAGTCCTCGCTGATAATTAAATTCGCAGGAGCGTCGGCCTTACACATTTCATAATAAATTTCAAACAAGCACGACAACAAAACTCGACGTGTAACTACCACTGCAGCCGCCCACCCATCATCGCGTCGCTGCTTTGTCTGATCCGGTCTTGTTTATCGTCTAGCAGATCGTCGTAAAACGTGCAATGATGATCTTTCTTCTCATCCGTGAACGACTTATTAGGATAAGAATTTTCAGATGGATAATTATTAGTGGACAAGATGATGGAAATCGAAATATGCAACAAATGTGCAGTCGCTTGTTGTCGAGAGATTTTTATTTTTACAATGTTATTTGATCTTAATTCAATTAATTGTTTATTTGATTCAATGTATTAATTGAGGAAATAATCATAAGTTATTTATCTATTATAATTATAAAAAAAAGATTTCAATTTTTAAAATTCCTATCTCTAATTTTTTACTATTTATGTTTGTTCAATATCTGTATATATGTTTTTATTTTACCATGATCAACTTTAGCACTTGTACTCTTAAGGTTGGCTCAAATGAGATAAAAGGATTTAAACATACATTTATTTTATAACTATTATTTAGGCCACACTGTACATACTAGAAGATATCAACAAACTACCTAAAGACTCTAGCACTACTTTATGATAGACAAAAAGAGAAATATATTGTAACATATATTTTATTATTAAAATTTAAATATCAATAAATGTTGAAAATATTTCTTTTAAATGTCGTAATATAATTCAAATTTTTTGACAGATTTTGTATTTATAGAAAAGAGAATAATACACAGAAAAAACAAAGAGTTATTACAAACATAAATGTTTATTTAGTATCTCTAAGTATTAAATAATGAGTAATAAAATACTGAAAAAATGATGCTAAATCAGTAATTGAAAAGTTTAGGATATAAATAGCTCTATTGAAAAATTAGAATAGTTACAAAAAATTTAATTATATTTAATCATTTTGTATGTTATATATATTGTATGTGTGTGTGTGTGTGTGTGTGTGTGTGTGTGAATGAGAATATAGATGTATATGTATCTAGCACTATTATTAATCCATCGTCGTTTCTCTCTGCTCTTCTTACAGGCATAAAAGAAAAGTTCAGAACTTTCTGCCGTGCAAAACATCGCCAGCGAATCATTGCGGTCCGGCCGGCGTCGGTCCTACCGGTGGCACCGGAAGCGAGTTACCCGGCAATGGGGTCGTGTACGAAGACCTCAGCGACGTTTTACCCCGTTCGGCCGCGCACCACGCCCGCCATCACCCACATCATCACCATCACCATATAGCGCCTTCCATTGAGGTAAATTATCGCACACATTTTCTATAATGACCGTTTTAATAATAATTATTCTAATATACATACATATACACACACATACACATATCCACAGATGATAATTCAAAATAAAATGCAGGAAAACATAAAGCGAAATATGGGACAATAAAATATTTTAATTCGTCGTAATGAATTCAACACGGTAGCACTGAAAAATAGTATTAATTATTTTTAGTCTAGGTTATATTGAACATAAATATATATCAAGTTTGTTTTAAATAAATATTCTAAAAAAATATTGGTAAACTGAAACATAAAAGAAAAATATTTTTCATTTCAATTGAATTATTTTCGTATATTATTGTTCTATTTAAATAACTTTCTGAACTCAGTCCATATTTTAAAAAATAAAATATTAATTGAATAATATCTGTATAATACTTAAAATTCAAATTATATTAACATAATTATTTCATTACAATTCTATAGATAATTACAATAATTATTTTTATGTTTAAAAAATTTGATAGCTTTCTTCTTGATTAGCAATATTATTTTTTACTAGAAACGATTCAGTTAACCCAACATTATAAAATTTAATAAATGTGTTCAATTTAACATTTATTATACACTGATATAAACTGAATATATTTGGGTGGTTAAATATGTCTAAATTTTTTTTTAAAAAAAGTATTATAGTAAATGGTTTATTGTGTTAAAATGCAGTACACATTTTTTTTATAACCGTCATATTTTACTAATAAGTTATATTGGCATTTGATAAAAAATCCTTGACACTAAAAAATAGGAAATGTGGAAAACAATAATGTAATAATATGAGAAATAATTAAATTTTTTTGAATAAATAAATAAAAAAACTTGAAATTAAATCTAGATAATTTTAATGTATGTTGATTTGTTTGAGTTTATTCTTCTTTTGAAACGTTTATTGTATTCATAAGTAAAGTACAGAAAGAAAATATAAATTATTTTGCTCTAATAAAAAAAATACAGGAAAATTACAATATTTGAATCGATGTTTGTATGTGTTATATATATATATATATATATATATATATATATATATATGTAACATCCATTTTGCATGACATTAAAGAATAAATTTACTTAAATGAAGAGGAAAACGCTTACGTACAATTGCGTCCTAAATATTTAAATGTTGGCCGATGACGAAAATAAATACCGAATTAAAATAACAGAGATGTGGACACGCACATACGTGTCGACCAGTCCATTGGATTATAGTGTTAACGTGTTAACATATTTTTTTTTGCGCGTTAAGCGCGTCCACTTTTTCGAGCTTTCAAAAGCTTTTCGCGTATCAGCCGACAGGCGCGACACTAGCATCGACCACGCTCTGTATATATTACATATACAAATGCGTATACTCCTACACACACAAACATATATTTATATACATATATATTTATATATATATATATATATATATATATATATACATATACATAAAAGCACATAAAAGCTTGTCTATTACATATACGACGAAACGACGTGGTTTATTTGTTAGTGTTAGCTTTGTAAAGCTATTCACTCGTATATTGGAAGTTCAAGAGAAAGCAGGCTTTTGAGTGAAGATATTTACATGTTTTTTATATTTTCGCATAAAATATAAACACTTACACACATATACTCATATATATGTATATATATATATATATATATATATATATATATATATATATACTTAAACAGATATAAATACAAATATATGATAACGCAATTTTTTTCGTGAGCTTCAACACATTATTAGTAATTAATTCAACGAAAATGAACAAAAAAATATACCTATATTTTTTATACCAACAAAATCTCTACTGAATAAATAATTAAATGTAATGGAAATATTTTATCTTTTTCCAGGAAAAGCAGGGATTAATATTAATATAGATAAATATATACAATTGTTTAAAGATTTTTATTTTATTGTTTAGTAAATTATTTTAAAACTGATCTATTTTTTAATTATTAATTTTTATTCTTTCACTTCGACTCTTCTTAGTTCTTTTTCAAATAACTTAAAAGTAATTGGGATTAAAAAAAACATTTTTAAAAAAAAATTAAAATTATTTTTAATCATAGTGATATATACATCTTTTTATTTAGTTTAGTTTTTAATCACCTATAAATTACTTTATCTATTTCTTTTTTTTTTAATTTTCTATTGTCATAAGGGTTCTAAAAACAGCCAATAGATTTAATAATATATTATAAGAGTTTTCATAGTTATTTATAAGCATATATTTCAATGTTTACTAATTTATAACAAATTAAAGTAATGTTTAAATTTATATTAACGTTTGAATTTTTTTTTATGATCCATATATTATTTTTTGTATTACTAAAAATAATCACTAATAATATTTGTCTTAATAATATTAGTCTTAATATTGAAATGAAAAATTAATATCAATTTGAGATTTTTATTTAAAAATGTATAAAAATTATTATAAGATATAAAATAATTTTATTTGGTATTCAAAATAGTTTTGAAATAATTTACTACTCGAAGCTAATTACAATTAATATTAAATTTTGAATAAGCATAACGTAGCAGATTATTTTGGTAAAACCTAATAATAATATATGTACATTTTTTTAGTTACTCCATTTATGTTCTTTTTACATTAATTGTATAAAAAAATATGATTACAAAAATAAATCATAGTATAAAGCCAGGTTAGAAATAGTTTACATTTGATAAATTACCTTCACTGAAAATTGAACTTAATAGCAATCTTCATATACGATTATCCTCGTTTTTTATCTATAATTAACATCTAAAATTTAATGTAAAATTGACATGTAAGCCAAAAATTCGTATATATATATATATATATATATATATATATATATATATATATATACACATATATTATAATATAGATATAGCTCTGTGTGTGTGTGTGTGTGTGTGTGCACGTATTTACACAATGGAAATATTTTTATAAAACGTATCGTTCGAAACACCTGTGTTATAAAACGAAACGATGCTTGTTATCTACTATAAACTGTTTCTCTGAATCTACAAAGGGGTTCTTTTACGTAAACGTTTATATTTAATTTGAGAGATTCAAGTATCAAGGGTTGCTTTTACGTACCTATCTACTTAGAACATGTAATTTGTTCTTTGAATTTATACAAACGCCGCACACTCCAGAAATCATTTATTTATAATTCATACATGCATATATATATATATATATATATATATATATATATATATAATATTTTCTTATATTAAAATTGAAGTAAATATACGTGAAATTATATATAAATACTTCTATGGATTCTATGACTTTGAAAAAAATTGTATATTAAATTTATTAGATTTGTCTGCATATAAAATTGTTAATTTGTGTGGATTTTCATTCGAGTTAGTTTTAATAATTTTCGATATTTGCTCTTCCATTCCATTTCAATGATTTTTTTTATTTATCTAATCTAACGATAACCCTTTTTCTGGACTTTTTGATATTTAGATTCCTAATAGATTGATATTTCGTATTTTTTTTAAATCTAAATTATATCGGTTTAGATGTTTCTTTTTATTAAACATTATTTTGTTAATACGAGTACAGTTAATTGTGAACGTAAATTTGTGTAGTTTCTATTTTGAAATATATATATATATATATATATATATATATATAAATAATATATTTTCTCATATTAAAATTGAAACAAATGTACGAAAAATTATATATAAATATTTTCAAAATTTTGTGTATTGATTTTATTAGATTTGTCTGTATGTAACATTGAAAATTTGTGTATATTTTTATTTAAGTCATTTTCAATCATTTTTGACATTTTCGACTTCATTTCATTTCTACCATTTTTTTACATTTATCTCATCTGTCAATGAATTTTTTACTATACCTTTTTATATTTGGGTTCCTAGTCAATTTATACTTATTTTTTAAAAAAAAATTAAATTACATCGGTTTACATGTTCCTTTTTGTACTTTTGTTAATCATTATATTGCTATCACAATTTATTGTAAACGTAAATTTGTATTATTTCTAAATATTTGAAATATTATGTATATATATATATATATATATATATATATATATATATATATATATATATATATATATATATATATATGTTCATACACACACACACATATACATACATACCAAACTGTATAACATGTGAATGTTCCACCACGTATATACATAGCATTCTCGCCCCGGAGCTTGGAAGCTTTTAAACCTCACACAAACGCACATATATATATATATTTATTCATATACATACATAATATACATAGAAATTTTCTCACACATACACGTGTAGAGAGAGAGAAATCCACGTATGTCATTCGTTTCACGCGTCCCACGCTTTTGTACGGCTGGCGCACATGTGTTGATGTAATGTGTATAGAAAATTCCGTATTTGCTGCATGTCATGCGTTTGCATACTGACAAAAATTCATGAATATACATTCACATTAGTACGTGTGAAGGCATTAAGTTATTTTGACTTTGCATCAACGGAGCAGGGTGTTTTTTTAATGTGTGCGGAACGTTTATGTGTGTGTAGAGTAGGTGTACGCGTGTGTGTTGTAATGAACCGATTTTATTTTACACTGTACTCTGTATGATAGAACAATGGTCGGTTTATTAACGCTAGTCAACTGCACGAGCTTTTAAATGAGAGAGGTTTCGATCTTTTTGTTGTTGTACTTATTATTTTATTCGACAGTCGAAACAGACGTGTTTCATTTAATTATTCGCTTGTATTATTTTATATTTCAGCCAGTAAGTTTTAACAAGCATATAAGATTTATTAATCCACAAACTCATATTCCTCTACTTTCATTAAAGTAGACTTGTATCAAAAAAATCTCACATGATACAAAAAAAAATCACGATTAAATTAAAACTGTTATATAATCGACTAATCCTACTAATTTTGTGAATTAGTTTTCAGGTAAATTTTTTTAGAAAAATATAACTACAAAATCCTTATATGTGTATTCATGTTTCTTGTATAGTAATTTTTTGGTATATACTTTTGAATAAGTGTTAAAATATTTCACACTAAATGGTTTTAACATTAACATTTTTAAGTAATACAATACCAAACTATCAAATATTTTTCACATGATTTATTAAATAATTTAGTTTAATTTTAAAACATAAAATATTGAATCATAAATAAATTGTCTTGTAATTTTTTTTTACAAAGCCTTTAATTCTTTCAATTAAAGTTTTTAGAGTAACTGCTTCGGGAATATTTTCAAATGTTCAAATTGAGAATTCGTGTCATTTTCAGGCAACGAAATACTTTGAAATTAATTGTGAAAAATCATATATAGAAACAGGAATTATTATTTTAAGTAAAAAATAAACACTAAATCACTGGCTGTACTTTTAAATTTTTATACAACTCCAAACGAACTCCATCCTATTTTTTATAACCATCGCAATTATTTCAAATATGAATCGTTTGAGATATAATTATAACACATTTTTGGTAACGCAGAAACATCGAGCATTAATCTCGCATTCCCGTCATGTAATTGGATGATATTCTGTGTATATAGCACATCCGTGCTTCAAAATTAAAACCACGATACGTTTTAGTTCGAATTTGCATATTAATGGAGTCGAAATAACATGGATATTTTTCAATAAACACGAAATAAAATCGAATTTTGAAAAAAAATATTGCATAATTTTCTACGTGCTCGTATCATCAAAAAATTATATATTCTTGTGTATATATGTATTTGTGTGTGTGTGTATGTTTATAAAATAAAAATCAGTTTGAGGTTTTTGCTCTACCGATATTGCATAAAAGAAGAACCGCGCCGTAAATAAACATGATGTATGCGAAAGTTCATATATAATGACACAATCAAAAAGCACATTTTACACTTAACACAATTTCACTTTGGCCGAACGAGCTTGTACAAACAACACGGCCATGTTCATATTCGTATACGAAGATTTGTGTGGCTGTGTGTGTTCTCTGTTTAAACGAGTAGAGAGAAAAATATACATTTTATGTATGTTTAAGAAACGAGACCGCAGTGCATACACATATTCTAGAAACTGGCGTTTCTAACAAATCATACATTTATATATATATATATATATATATATATATATATATATATATATATATATATATATATATATATAACACCTATATGTTTATGTACGTATATTCAAAGTATATTCTATGTGTCTACTATACACAGTTCAAAACTCTTTACTTTTCGCTTTGATTCCATTACCGCAGAATCAACTTTTACATAAATACACTTTTGTGTCAAAGAAATATCTCGTTTCAAAAACGTTAACTTGCAATATACTCACTCGCCTACACTCTATACCTTTATTACATAAATACATATATGCATACATATATAACATGCATATATATATATATATATATATATATATATATATATATATATATATATATATATAAATATGTGTGTATTTTTTCATTCAATTATTGATAGTCAGGATATCTTACAGAATTTAATAGTTCAAATTCAAATGATCTTTATATATTTTTTAATTAAAATATCCAAAAAAAGTTTACGTTTATGTTAACATATTCACAAATCCATAGAATCATTAAATAATATATTTAAATTTATGGCAATATCTATAAACACATTTTGTGCAAAATAAAATTTCTTAGATCTTTTGTACTTTTTTTTCTTTTTCATACTATTTTTGTTCACTGCTAAAAATCATATCAGTCAATCATATTTAAAAATCATATATATTTAATTTATCTCTTGTAATTTTAATTTTTTTCAATCCTATTGTATACCGGAAAAAATCCCCTAATTTGTTTTAAAATTTAAATGGTATTTGTATATTTTTCATTTTCAATAAAATTTGTAATAAATTTATCAATCATA
Organism: Neoneuromus ignobilis; assembly: GCA_029203775.1. NCBI lineage: Eukaryota > Metazoa > Arthropoda > Insecta > Megaloptera > Corydalidae > Neoneuromus > Neoneuromus ignobilis. The sequence continues at coordinate 35,508,618 of CP092093.1, read as the reverse complement.
TATAAATACCATATCTAATAATCATATATATTTGGTCTTTCTCTTGTATTTTTTTTCAATCTTGTTTTATACCAAAAAAAGCTTTCTTCGTTTTTATTAAATTTAAACGATATTTTTTTATATTTTATTTTCAATAAAATTTATAATAAATTTATCAATATTATACAGATATTGTATTTCAAAATCATATATATTTGATCTTTCTTCTGTAATTTTTATTTTTTTAATCTTGTTTTTCCCAAAAAAAAAGTTTCTTCGTGTTTATTAAATTTAAACGATATTTTTCTATATTTTTCATTTTCTATAAAATTAAAAAAAATATTCTGTATATTAATTGATATATTTCTTTATACTCTTTTTTTTATTTTCTAATCCAAGTTAAGAATTATTTATCATTGAACTATTACACATAAAATATGTTTATTTATATAAAAGTATTTTTCAAATATAAATATATTTTTTTCATAATTCATAACTGTACTGAAATTATGTTGATCTAATTAAAAACTGTGTTAAATATTGCTTCCACACACTATAAACTACACAATTTTTAACTTTTTAGACCTTAACTTCTAGTTTTTATTAACTTCCTAGTATCGTAAGTTTCTACTGCTACTAATGACCCTAATAACATGTCCTCATTGCTACCAAAACTTTTATGTAATGTAAAGTTATCATTTGTCTATATTTTTTTAAGTACAACTTTAGCCACAAACTTTTAATTTTTTGTATATATATATATATATATATAATGTTTTTATCTTTCAAAAACAGAAGCATTACTGCGACCATAACGGAATTCCGTTCGAAATTTATGACATCACTCTCCGCAATCCCTTATTTTTTCCTCATCATAATGCAGGGATTTTATGGCCCATCTTTATATTCAACGATATCATCTGTTCGTCTCAAGGAGTGCGTGTGCTTATGCTTGTATGTAAAAAAAAACTTTATCAAGTCTCCGTACAGCAAACGTATCCACTGTTTCCTTCGAACAAACATTGTGTTGTGCAAGCTGCGTGTTAGTTCTTTAAGTGCGTTCTCTACTTGCATTTCCTGTTCCTGTTACCGACCATGAAGCCACATATAAACTCGCCCTCGACAAATAGAAAGACAGTATTTGTGCAGAGTATAAACATCCTGCTGCATCGATACGTGTTCCGTTATACGCCGTGTAACGGTCGTATAGCGGCGTTATACGTCGTATCTTAGTAAAGATACCGGAACGATCTTTTATTTTGTAAGTTATTATTTATTGTTGGAAAAACTTTATGCACTTTGTGAGCTTGAGATCTAAGGGGAGAAATCTGGTATTGTTCAAGAATATAATAAATTGAAATGAAATAGGCTATTCGTTATTTTATAACTGTGTATTGAATCTATTGAAATTTATATTATTATTTATTTTTAGTATTTGGTTTAATTTATTTTAACACGTTTTTTTGCTTCTTTTTCTCGTTGATCGACATTTAGATGGTAATATAATCAGTTGAAGCATAATCTCAGATATTAATCAATCTAAATAAATTTATTTTTATGTCCTTATATTCGTTGTTAATATAATTATTTTTTTATGTTATGTATAAAACAAAATTGAGTATGTAAACGCACATCTTTAATTATCTTCTAGTTATATCAGTAAGTTATAACTAGAAAATGATTAACGATAATAAAGATAAGACTACTGCGTCTATATAACTGTCGGGTATTGTTTATGTATGTCTATAGAATCCGAATGTATGTTGCTTTCATCAAGTGTTAATACAATTCCTTTTATTCGAGATCACAGCATCGAATGTTTGCAATGAAGACGTCGTATATAAAAAAAAGTTGAATCCATCCACCAAACAATCCGTTCGTCCAGCATCCGCATACTCGTTCTATCTCGCGAACATTTCGCGCATTTTCCTCGTTCGGATATCTTGTCTCCTCATGACGATTCGACGTATATACGTATGTATTGCAGACAGTCGTCGGTCGATTGAAGGACGGGAATGGTTGAGGGGTAGGATGAGAGGAATGACGGTCGCTCGTTTGTCGGTTAGTGGAAAAACGGAACGGGGAGGAAACAAGGACGGACGGTTTACGATGCTGCGGTCTCGATAAGAGGAAAGTCTTGTACGTCTCCGACGTCGTCCGTTATGTTAAGCGCACGTCTGGCATCTCTTAAGTTCTGTGCATCCACTGATGAGTAAATGATAGGATTATTAAATCTCGGCATGACAGACGTTTTCTATTTTCCATATGTCACATCGTTGTGGTATGATTATGACGGCCGTTATTACGCGAGAGAATAGTTTATCTCTTTGATACATACACATTCACAAACAAAAATTAATACATATATATATATATATATTTGTAATATATAAGTACTCGTTGATATTATTGTATATGGATAACTGTCATAATAAATTGAAAAAATGTCATGGACATAGTTTGTTTCAATTATATGATATAGATTTATGAAACATTTCATTTTAAATGCACCCTATTTTAATGGAAGCAATTTAAATTATATATCCTGTCGAAGAACTATTTTATTTAAAGTTGATAGACTTTTTAAACTTTTTTCGTTGAAAGTAGGTGTACATATTTTTATGCGTTTGCATTTGTGTTTACACATTTTTTTTTTATGACGATGCCATCATCATCAAAGCACTGCATTATAACATTTTGCTATATTGATATGAGTAATTGATTTGTATTATATGAATGAACCATATTTGTTCTTTTTTATATTAATAACTTTTAGATACTGTGTAACAAAATTGTTGTAGATATATGTAAATATTTATATCTTCGTAATGTTTTTGATTAATAATATTTTTTATAATAATTTTTGATTAATACATTTTTTGAATTAAAATGAAACTCATATGGAATTTTACAGTAACTTTTTAGATTTTTTTTTCTCAAAATCAAAACATATTATTATTAATTATTTCAATTAAGATTAAAGCATTTCTAATAAGTACATAAAAGACATAAAAATATTCTGATTTGGATTATTGATGAATTTTCCACTGTAAATATACAAAATATCACTCCTTATGAATTTGATTTTGATTTATTGTATATAAATTATCTATTTAAAAGTCGAAATTGACTGATTTTATGAATTTCAAATGATTGTTTTAATTTATAGTGTTGGTATTATTATTATTGTTAGATTTTAATTTATAGTTATTTTAAAAATTATATTTATTAACATTCTGCAAACTTTATACAATTGGACTTTAATTGACATATATGTGAATACAACCCTGATAATTATACTCGCATCGGTAACAATATTTTATATTTGTATTACACACAACCATATATAAATATATAATGAAATTTAAATATAAATTTAAAATTTTAATTAATAATGCGTGACTTTTACATACACCTCATTCTAAAATAAAGGAAACTTATATATATATATATATATATATATATATATATATATATATATATATATTTACCCACATACACACACACATACAAACGTTTTTGTAAAGTTTGAATTAGTATATGTATGTATATAAAAGAAGTCTGCAATTACTTCATGAAAAAAGAACACACGCATATTTTCACGTCGCCGACTAAACTAAACTAGAATTTGTTCCATAGAAGTTTTTCACACCTCCAGTTCGTATAATGACACGTCGCCACTCGTGTTGTTTTTAGTTTTTGCACACTTTTGTTGTCGTACGAAAAGAAAAGCAGTGGAAACTTGTGTGCATGAACTTGGCAAGCTTTATGTGTTATATGTTCATGTAAACTTCTACACTCTATGGGAATTAGAATGTATACACACATGTGTACACACACACACACACAAACACACAAACACACACACACAAACACACACACACAAACACACACACTATATATATATATATATATATATATATATATATATAATGTTCTTTTGATTTAATTTGTTTAAAAAGTTGTTTATAAAAAATATTTAATTATAAAAGTTTTAACTTTTGTTACCTTTTTATTAATACTTTTAAAAATATATATTTTAAACTAATGATTTTGCATTTATACGGAAACTAATTAGTGCTGTATTTATTTTCTTAGATATATTTTTTCATTTTTGTATTTTCAATTTTTCGGTTATTATTTTTGTACTTTTAATTCAAAATTTAAGCTTTAAAAATATTTCAAATAATTGAATACTGATTTTTTATAAAGCACAGAAATTTATAAAAATAATGTACTAAAAAAATAGACAAACATTACAATTGACTCGATATTTTATAGGTTGAAAATAAATTGTTGTAACAGCACATAACCACAAAAAATATCCAAAAATTAAATTTGATTTTATTTCGTGTTGACATCGTTCGTAAAAAACATGCAAATAAAAAAAAAATTGTTTATGCATTGATTACTACAAAGATCGATTAGTATAAAGCTTCACAATTCGCTGAAAATGGTTAAAAACAAATGTTTTTTTCTGATTTTAGATGATCGACGTAAAGAACTCAATACCGCATTATCCTAGCGGTTATCCTATGACGCCACACAGTCCACCTGTGTTCCTGTGCTCGTCGCCAGGTCCCGATCCGTACAGTTCCCAAGACCTGTACAACCCCGTCTACGAAGAACTTTCCGACGCGGATGACAGCGATCGAATCGCTGACGCACCGCACAGTGAAGACGAATTTGCCGAAGACGAGCTAAGTCTCGGCGGCGGCGATATCCTCCACGAAGAATCGCGTCTTGCCGTCGATCCGTCCGTCAATCTGCGACTCGTCACCGAACTCCAGTGTCCACCGCCGCCGTACTCGAGACCGCCTAGTGGTCAGATTCGTCGTGACGGTAGAACCTTACCTCCAGGATACAGAAGACAGCAGGTACCTCTGCCACCTGTACCGACCTCGGAGAATAGTTCGTTTCGTCGGCCGAGGAGTTTAGATAGGAGAAGAAACGCGTCGAACGATTGGAGGAACCAGGATCGCGGGGAGTTTCATGAAGGGATGTTGCTCGATCGATTGCTGCAATTTTATCCCAGGGTCGGAAGTGTCGGACCGCCTAGTGTGAGATCTAGAAACGTCATCAATCAAGATGTACAGAACGGTACCGGAGCACACAGGATGCCTTATCTGATCTCGAATAACGCGATGCCGATGCAAACGAACGACTCTGGTAGCATATCGCCTCACCAGACAGTACCGTACGACAGCGTTTCAGTGATTGGTCACCTGCAGAACCATTACGGTGGTAATACGACGTTTCGACCGCCACCAAAACCGCACAGTCAAGATTCGGCGCTAGGTTCGGATTCAGGGTACAGCAACCATACGGCCGGTACTCGGAACTCGAATGGATCTGGATCGAATCGCGGTACAGGAAACGGAGGTACTAACAACGGCAGTAGACGCAACGGTAACAGCAACGTCGGTGATAATAGAAGACTTTCACAACTGAGTGCTGATTTACCGTTGACGTGAACTTGATTCGCCGGTTTCTTTTATGATTTTTTCCCCTAAATACGTTTGTTGATTTTGTTTAATGTATATTAAAATTTTGTCTGTTGATTTATTCATGTTGTTAGATTATTTTACAGCGTTTTTCCGGAACTGTAGAACTAACACGAATGGAAATTAGTCTATGTTGTTTCTGTGAACGTCTTTAATATTTTTATTTCGTTTTTTTTTAAAAAAAAAAGTATCCTGTGAAATAGAAACGTCGGACATGTGTACATATAGTATTTAAGTATTTATATATATAATTATTCAATTGAAAAGTGGTACACTGTTAATGAATTCATTTACAGTTTCACTGGACATGCTTTTAAAAAAGAAAAAAACATCCAGTTTCAATGACTGATACGAACGTATATATTTAGATAATATTGTAATTTTTGTTAAAAAAGAGTTACCATTTGTAGTGAATAACACATAATGTTTAAGGAACGTACACGCACTTTTTTTTAAATGAAAAAAAAACAGATAGTTTGTATAAGTATATTTAGAAACTGAGTAATATGTTTCTTTTACAAATTTGCTTTTAACATTTTCTTCAGAGTCTGTGAACGTAATTTAAAATATCAGTCTTTCAGTGTGAAATTTATATAGAATTTTATCTGAGAGGAAATATATTTTATAATCGTTTAAATTAAACTTCGACTCAAAGTGTAAGAACGTTTATATTAATTATTAATATATATATATATATATATATATATATATATATATATATATATATATATATATAAAAAATATACTCTCTAATGTTCGTTGGTTTGTTTTTCTGTATTTGCATGCTGTTTGTTGAAAACGTCAGAAAATGTATTTTTAATTACTTTTTTCTCGTCTGCGTTCGTATTTATACATTTTTTTTGTTTATTTTGTCCGAATTGAAAAAAACGCTCGGCCGTTGGGAAAGTTTTCTCATATCAAGTCTCTTAAATATGCATCGTGTTTAGATAGAGAAAATGTTCTCGTTGTGAATTCTTTGTATGCACGTCGAAAGATCTTGACAACTATTTGATATCTACATGAAGAATTTCTGAATTGAATCGCAGGTGAAGCATTAGTTATTTGCTCAGTTCTTGGTCTTTGTTATTTATTGATACCAAAATCTACATTCGTTCTTGTCGTGTACAAAGATGCATACAGTCGTACTAATATATATATATATATATATATATATATATATATTCTTTTCATGTCTTACAATAGTATTTACTGTTTAGAATCATGATTGTATTGAGTTATTTAAAAAAGAATGCATTTTTCCAATATAGTTAGATAAAAGAAAATAATTTCGTTTTGTCAAATAATTTAGTAATTTTTATTCATATATATTAGATAAATTTAATATATGCAATACGCTTAATAATTCACAATTAAATCATTATTTTTTTTCAGAGGAGTTTGAACCTTTTTTAGATATTTTCTAACCAAAAATCTATTCAATATTTTTATATAGAGATAGTAGAATTGGTGAAAATATTTCTTTAATGAGTACTTTTAAAAAAATGAATTTTAATCATGTGTAGAATACAAGACAAATTAAAATATTTGTACAGTATAAATTATATTACATATAAACAAGATCTTTCGATATTGCACAATTTCATGTCTGGTAATCGAATACATATTTCTATTTCTAGAAATGTCAATAATATAATTCCACTTCTACAATAATCTTATTAAATACAATAGGCTCTTTTGAATATCACAAGATGTTATAAAATTGTTCAACAATCACTTACTGTTTACCATGAACGCTGACATTTTATAAGTTTATGAAATCCTTATTTTATTTTTACAATATTTGTTTATAAATTTAACTTTATTTAGGAAATCCAATCGAATACTTGTTTTTTAATGTTTAATAAAACGTTCTTATGATTATTATTAAATACTTTGTGAAGTTTAATATTACATACATACATTCATATATATATATATATATATATATATATATATATGTATATGTATGTATTTGATACACGAGATAATTTTTATAATGAATGAGGTGAAAAGTGCATAGATATATGAATAAAAAACATTCCATATCATTACTAATTTAATAGATAAACGACGTAAGGTAAAAGATAAAAAAAAACTTAAAGCAATATTATAGATTGAAAAAAAACGTTTATATAATAATGGCGTACGTATAAATATATAAATATAAATATGAAAAAAATCTTATGTATAGAAAAACAAAGTGTTGTCCTGTATATTTTTGTATATATATCCCCATTAATATTCGTTTATTTGTGAAACAGTTTTTCGATCGGCGACATTCGAGACGTTCTTTTTACACGCAATTGTCGATAGAGACAGGATCGATTGTGTTTATCCTGTTTGTACTTTTCTCTTTTACCAAAGGTACCAATTATGCAAGAATTGTATGCAAATAGTGTCAGTGACAGTCGAGAATTGTTTCAATACTGGTAATAAAAATGATAATAAACTGGTTGGTTGTTAAAAAAAATATTTATCATTTTATAAAATAGATGATTCGTTTAATATTATTGTACGAAAACATTCAGTATTGTAATATTTCGATTGGATTTATTATTATTAATATAAATCGTCTAATTCAAATACAACCGATTTTAATATTTTTCTTATATCTAGAGTAATAATTATTTAATCATTCTTGTATTTTCAAAATATTAAATGAATTAAATATCTGTATATAATCACTTTGGAAAATGATCAAGTTAATATTTTCATATTTATTAAATTTGACAGTCATCATATTTTTATAAACGATATTGTATTTAAATTGAACGATTTATACATTATATATATATACAAGATTTGAATACTATTTGCATATATATCTCATAAAAACAACCGTATTAAATATATTCTTATTTTGAAAAATGTCATATTCAGATAATGGAAAAACTATCAAATAAATTCATGTGTAACGAAATCTTTGTTAAATAATCCAATTCTTTTTGTAACAAAATCTGTGATAGATGTAATAGGTTGATATTTTGAAGAGAGAAATATTTTTCTTATTTTTCATTTTTCCATACCATTGTTTTTAAAAAAGTCAGTAACTTTATTTTATGAATTAAATAAATTTCAATAATAATATTTTATTATAAATACAGATAACAATTTTAAATCAAGTAAACTGAAAATGATTTTCAAAGAAGTTGAGATAAGTAATTAAACTTTTTTATAATCAATTTTAAATTAAAATATTTTTAAAGTACTTTTTTAAAAATCACAATTCTTTTCAAGATTCTTAAAAGAATTATATTTTTATTTCAATAAAATATCTAAATAGTTTCAGTTTTTGACTTGTGTTTGTATTCGTTAATATATTTTACAAAAGACATTTGCTTTAAAACATCGATATTTTTCATTTGAAATGTATTAATAAATTGAAATATAAATATTTTTCCATTTTTCTGAATATGCTATTCAGAATATACAAGGCACTATCCATCATACAACCGCAAATGAACTAAAGAAAGTAATAATAATAATAATGTATTATAGTATATTTATTGTGTATTATATGATTGAACTTCTTGTTTGTGTATAATTTTTAATTTATGATATAGTTAAGGACATATTTATTTTAACACGACTTTAATCAAACAGTAGAACAGAGTCCAGAGGCACAAAAAAAATATTTAACTAGAAACTAATGTCACGTTTACATAGACACAAGCTCACGCGCATCGAACATCGACGATACAATTTTTATTTTTGCTTAATGAGTATTGAAAGTTTTCCAAATAATATCGAAACGAACTTTTTAGCACAGTATAATATCATGATTATGATTTTCATTGTTGGTAACAGATCGTACATAGAGTATCATAGAAACGCGATTATTTTTGAAGAAAGAAAATTATAATTTATTTTCCGAAAAAGTATGATATATTTCACACGTACACACACGTTCTACTTGTAACGACACGTAGTGTTCCGTTCGTCAAATTGTAATAATAATAAATAATTATTCATTAATAATAATAATAATAGATTTAACTAATTAAAAAAGTATAAATAAATTTAATTAAAAAAAATAATACAGTGAAACTTTTCGACTCAAAACGCTTTTTCCGCTCGGCTTCAGTATATTTGTATTTTATGATGAGACACAGGGTCGTAGTGAAAAAATATAAAATAAAATAAATTAGAGTTCTAGTTAGAAGGACGAGTTTCTTTTTTTAGCTAGTGCTCGATGTTCAGTCGGGAAAAACTCGTTAGCTACATTTGATGATTAAAAATAAAATGTTAAAAATGGGCACAGTTTTGTTTAGTCGAGGAAACATTTAATTTACAATAAATTGAAAAAGTCATGGATCAACAAAATAGTCTCTATATAAAATATGCATGCTTAAAGTAATATTTATTGGGTATGGATTTTTTTACAATAAATTCACTTGTAGGGTGAGTTTAAAAAATATTTCTATTATATCTTTAAAATGTCTTAATGATTTGTTGATTGATGAAATATTCATATTCAGCAGAACATTATTTTAACTTAATTAATAAAACATTAAATTGAATGTTATTTTCCTGTGTTAGTTTTTCAAAAGTTATGTTTTAATATTTTATTAAAATTTATTCGAAAATGTCTATGCAATAAATAACTATAAATATTATTATTCGCAGAAATCTATCGACAAAATAATTTCTTTATCGATTTGTTCTTTATTGATTTTAAAAATGAACAATTTTAAATAACCATTTGAGTCAATAATAAGAAATAAATATATTTTCAATCCAAAAAATCTCTTTACTGTTTTATAAATAAAAGAAGATTAATTTTTGGAGAGAGATTTTTTAACTGAACCGAATCGTGTAAAATTACATAAATGAAAAATGAAGTGAAAATTTATAAAATCAATAACGAAAAGATTTCTGTAAGTAATAACATCTGTAGATAATAAACGAAACTGAACATGTCTTATGAATTAACATGTTTTATACTAATATATTGGTCGATAAAAATGCGATTAAATGTTTCCTCCGATATTTAAAAACTCGAAATTTCGAAAAAGCAAAAAAAAACTGGAAACTTATTATATTATCTTAAAACTAGTCCAATCGTTGTGCATCTCTTGTCACGACTAAATACGTCTTATTTGTTATTGTTTACCTTTTTTGTAATTATATTATTATTATTTTAATTTCGTACGATATGTTTTTTCGTATGGTTATATTATTCCAAACATGATAATAATAATAATAAAATGAAAAATATTTGAAATTTTATATATTTGTGTCATCATTGGTACCGTCTTGTTTCCTTGTCTGTTTTTCAGTGTTGGTGTTGTGTGGGTACATTAGTTACCAGTGATTGTATTTTTATATTTCTTTCATTGTTGTTTTATTTATTGTATTTATATTGTATAGGTCATTTAAATGTGATACCTAGATTTGTATTTAATTAAAAAGAAACATGTGTATAGTTTCTTTTTAATAAAACAAATCTAGGCGTCACATTTGGATGATCCTATATTTTTGAAAATGAAAAGAAATCAAATATTTTTATTTTAGATATTTCAAATCACAAAAATTGAAAATTAATAATTTCTCTAAAAAAATATAAGTTTAAATGAAATTATTTTTTCAGCATGAAGCTTTATACAAAAAAAACTTATTATAGTTATTTTGAATGTAATTGATGCATCAATAAAAAAGGTAAGTTTTTTTTTTATAAATGTGATATTTGCTAATTTTTTCCCCTCCCTGTCTGTCTCTTTATATATATATATATATATATATATATATATTTACAATTTTTCACATTTAAAATTATATTGTTTTTTAATCATTTTATTATATATATATTATATTTGTTTTTATATATTATAATGATAGTTTTTATATATATATATATATATATATATATATATATATATATATATATATATATTATAATATGCACACACACACACACTTACATATAAATTCTCATGTGCGTGTAAATGTTGAAGCGATCTGATAACGTTTTTTGGAATAAAAAATCCACTGTCATTCGCATAAAATTATATCACGCCCGCCGGTTCGATATACACTACAAGTGATGAAAATTTGCAAATCATCTTGATCGGACACCATTGGGGCTTTATGAATATACATTATTCAAATCAGTCAAAACCACTGTGCATCCATTGGTCACTACTACACCGCGGTCGTGTTCAAACAACATTGCGTCGTATAACGAACACACACACACACATGTTTGTACATTCACACACACACACACACACCTATAGATGTATTATAATGTTTATAATTTACGGTATTCACATATATTACAAAATGGTAAATACCGTCGTATCGTGCTTTATCTATATAATTTCAGAAGTGCTTAACACAGCTACTTTAACATTGAGTATCGACCAAAACGTTAAGCTATTATCGTCTAATATTTGTCACGAATAATGGGGTTCGGTCCTATGTCTCTACGTACGTATACAGAATTGATGAATTGACGTACGATGATGTTTGAGAAATATTTATTGACATTGAATCATTGATTTGGTTTCGAACGACTCACATGAATAAAAGAAACTGAAGACGGGTTTTATTTTTTTCAAATAAATAAATAAATATTGAATTTATATAAAGTGAAAATTTAAAGATTATCTTGAACAATTTATTCATTTAATACAGTAGTTCTTAAATTGGGGTGTGTGCACTTTTGGGGGTCTGAGAAAGCATTTCCAAGGGTGTGAGAGAGTTTTTAATTTTTCAAATGCAAGTGATGACTTGCGCGTGGCTCTTTTAAAAAAGGAACCTCGCTTCAAAAGTATTATTATGAATAAATAACAATAACGTGGCCATTAAAAATTTAGATATTAAATGTATGTGTTAATTTTTCAATAAAGAAATTATCTTGCAATAGATGTAATTTTATAAATAAAGAAATAGAAACATATTTTTCAGAGAGGAGAGCGAGAAATTACTTTTAGATTCAAGGGGTTTCTATCATTAAAAAAATTAAGAACCACTGTTTTAATACCATAGAAGATTTATTTTCATGCAATTAAAACACTTATACTAATAAATTTTGTATTATTACAGCGAGTGACTTATTCATGTATGAGGTTGTTTGAGGTTTTTCACAGTATATTAATTTTTACTTACGATTAAAATTTCTGATACAAAATAAGCACGAGAGCTTGAATTGAGCTTTTAATCTTAACTCATATATATTTAAATTATTTTCAAGTATGGGGAACTTTAAAGGAAATAATAATAATAATGTGTATTACAATTTCTGATATTGAATTTTCTATTTTAAACATATTGTTAATATAAAAAAGTAATAGTTAGGTAAAAAATAGTATTTTTCATTAAATCAAGTTTGTATAATCTCAAAATATGAAATATCTGTAACTCGAGTGATTAACTTATTCTAACACTATAAGATTTTAGAAAAGTTTATAATAATTATTTTTGTTGAAGTGAATTTTTTGCAACAGTTTATAAAATACTATATAACAATTATTAAATGCATAAAAAAGAATAAAGTGAATAAAGCATCTATTTACGTTTATTTTTAATTGATGCTTGAAATTGTAAAATTTAATACACACACACACACACATATATATATATATATATGTGTGTGTGTGTGTGCGTGTGTGTATGTACATCTCTGAATGTGCCAGCTCACAAATATGTAATTAAATGATATTGAAATCGACAAGTTTCACGCTCATCTTAAATAACTGTCAACAGGAGGACGGCGTACAACAACGGAACGCTCGAGCGAGTTTTCCGTTAACGACTTCGTTAATTCGTTAAAACCATTATCGCGTCGCGATTACCATACAAAAAGCATCGGAATTAAATCGTTGAATAAATGCCGGAGATAAAAGAGCAAAGAAGAAGTGGCATTCTTCTCGTTGTTAAAATTTACATCCCGCTGTTCGTTCGGTTTGTCACATATTTTTAGACGCGCGCGTGCGTCTACCTACTCTCGAACGTCCATTTACAATTCCATCGTATATTTGACGATGCGGTGATATTCTTTTACAATAATCGATGATCGTTTAAGAACCACGATGAATTTCAATAATACGAGATATGTTCGTTTATTTCAACCATATTTTATTTTATAGAAAGGTGGCAAAAAGTTATACCGAATTATGGAAATTATTTTGATTGACATAAAATATACATTTTTTAAAAATTAATGAAAAACCTTCAAAATTAACCAAAACATCTAATGTATATATTTCAATGTATTTGAAAAGTAATATCTTTTTTAATATCAATAAAATTCGACAATAAATTTGCTAAGACAAAATATTAAAAGATAATTAATTACTATCAATGTAATTTATTAGTAAATCTAAAACAGATTTAATATATCCAAATGAATTTCTTTTTTTTCCTATTTTCATCTAACAAAATTTGATAATCCATCCTAATTTGATAATCACTCATGAAATGGATTGTTTCAGTGCGTCGTTCATGAGAGATACATTTTTACCTGTTATTGCCTCTACTACAATCTCACGAAAAAGTTCAATGGTAAAGAAATTTAAATATAAGTACAGATTACTTTACATCGCTGGATTTGACTTGTCTAAAGCCTGATTTTCTGACTGATATAAGAATCGTAAAGATATTATATAAGGGAGCAATTTTTTCGTACATGAAAATTTATTTGTATGCAAATAAATAAATAAAAAATTAAAAAATAAATAATTAAATAAAGTAAGTAATTTTAAGTTATTTATGCAGATTTTTGAATTTTTTTCTTGTCAATTGTCATTATTAACGATATAAAAATTGTAAAAATTGAATAGCTTATAAATGTTATTCAGTTCATATGGTAAACTAAATAACTTTGTCTCATTTACATTTTTTTTTTGTAGAATTTTTCATGTTATCAATAAATTTGTATTGATAATACTTATATAAGAACTTGATAAGAAGAAATATCAAAAAAATGTATTGTATTCTATTTTTTTTGCGATCAACGTATCGTAAATCTAGAAATAATTAAGAAACACGCGCAGAGTCCCTACGCCCTTATCGAAATAAACTTTAAAGGACGGGGATGCATACGCGAAGAAAAAAAACTTTCAGCATTAAATTCCGCAATCGGATTAAACCGACAATAAAATGTGTAAGAGGAGACATTGAAAAAAGACCACATTAAACGTAAAAAATCACCATTACGGGGTGAATTAAGAGAGCTAACGCGAGATGGCGGCGCGATCGTGGTTAGCATCAACTGCTTTCACCATCGACCCGAACGTTCCCGTCCACCCGGCCCGACGACGCGCACGGACGTACGTACGTACGTACGTACCCCGCGTCGCTATATCTGTACCCCATCCCCCGTGCGCGCATTCTACGGCCGCTGATGACAAAAAAATTAAAATATATTCTCGTGTAAAACAGTGATTTCTATTCTGGCTTCGGTTTCCCCCAATGTTATACATACATACATACATACGCACGTACAGGTGGGACGATGGAACGACGACTGTGGACGGAGGTCCCGTCTGGTTGGCTTGGGATGCCTATAGCTCGTAAATCTGTATTATCTGGTTGAATGAACAGGCTCCCATAGCTCAGAGAGAACGGCGCGCCAGCAACCGACGTTCGGTACCTTCGTGCAATCGTTCTGTAACGCAGTTATATACCTGTCTGCCGTTAACGGTCCTACATCGTAATGGGTTATAGAGGGATGACGGAATCCTGCGCGCGCGAAATGAGTACGCAGTACTACTGACGGGAACGACTTATCACTGATTTAAAATTAGTTGAATTTAGTGGTGATTTATTCGACACTGAATTCGTTATAATTGGATTATGGAAGTGAATACGAAAAATACCGTGCATACTTTATTGTACTCTTTTATTATTGCGAGTTAAGATACAAAACGAATATGCGTGAAAATATATTATATATATAATATATATGATTTTCCAATAAACGCTTTAGAAGTTTAAATAGAAATAAAATAAAAAGTATTTAATCATTTATTTATTTTATTTTTAAATATATTCTATTACATTAATGATGGAACACAATTTCACTCATATGATCATCAAGACTTTCCTTGACAGAGTGCATTCGTTTAATTCATTTTTTAGTCACTTTTTCACATAATTGTGATCCAATTTCATAAATTTGATATTCAGTATTTATTTTTAATATTTCTGTTGTTTGTGGTTTATGAGCATAAACCAATGATTTCACATAACTCCACAGAAAATTATCCAATAGAGTTAGAGCACATGATCTCAGAGGCCAATTGATGGGTCCATTTCATTAAACTTGTGTTTCAATAAATCTTTTGAAGTTTTTACAATTTCTAAGCGTTGTTAGTGTTGAATTTTCCATGAAAATTTTTCAAATTATACTGAGTTCAAATATCAAAATGAGCTTCAAAAAAGTTCAAACCTGACTACCACCATTTGTCAAAGTTTTGACATTCTTATTGGAAAACTATCTCTCTCTCTCTCTCTCTCTCTCTCTCTATATATATATATATATATATATATATATCTGTTTAATTATCTGGTCACTTTGAGATATTATTTCAACAGTAATAACGAATTACACTTCTTACTATCAGTTTAAATTAAGCAATATTTGTCAATTTTCCTAACTTAATATGTTTTTCTAATTTTTGAATATAAATAATAAAATTTCATTAATTACAAAATTTCAAAATAAAACTTTAAATTATTAAATAAACCAAATTAATTTTTCACAAATATTATAATTATAAAATTATCATGGAATAAGATAAAAAAAATATGTACAAAATTAAATGCCATGGAAAAGTTCATACGTTTTTTAGAAACATTGATATCTGTTGTCCTATCATTGATGGATTTAGTATTTTCGTTACTGTTATCGAAATTAAACTTGAAGCTTTGCCATCGAAAACAAATACTTTTGCGTCTTTAACGACCATCAAAAACTGCGAGGTTTCATCCCGCTAATGTCTGTTATATACGTAACATTTCACATCGACGCCCTTCCATTATTCAAAGGACCGTAACTTCCTGTTTCCGCACACGCCATCTCATGCGACCATTTAGTTTTCAATCGTTTTTCATACGGGCCGACCAATTTTAATTTGTAGATTCAAATACATGTGATAAGTATACTTTATTATATATATATATATATATATATACCCGTCCCTCAATTTACGCGGAGTATCCGTTCCACGTGGATTTGTTTGACGCGAATGAAAATCGCGTAAATTGAGTCTGTCAGTACAATAGAAAAAATATTAGAAATAAAAGCTGGTAAAGTTGTAGAAACACATATTTATTTCACATAGCTTAACAAAAAAATAATGTCGTTTTAGAAAATAAAAGTAGATGCATTTTATTCGGTGTCACTATCGCTACTGTAATTCCAAGTAATCAACCTTTTATATATTTATATCGTGCTTTTATACGTTCAAGTAAGAATTTGCGTCACTCTGATATATAATAAATTCCATGAAAAATTACATAAAATGGAATCTATTTGACCGTGTATAAAAAGTGCTGTGTAAATCAATACCGCGTAAAAAAAGTCTCGCGTAAATAGAAGTATAATTTGCCGCATAAAAAAGTCCCGCGTAAATAGAGGTATAATTTTCCGCGTAAAAAAAATTCGCGTAAAAAAAGTCCCGCGTAAATTGAGGGATGGGTGTATATATATATATATATATATATATATATATTAAAATTTTCTAGTATAGTAATTAATGTATTATAATTAAAATAATAAAATAAATGGTTATATAAAAGAAATTGTAAAATGTAATTTCTTTACAGTAGCATAATCAAGTATTAGAGATTTTTGTTTAAGAACGTTTTTTAATTCCATACGCGATAAAATCAATGAAAGAAATAGAAATTATATTATTTAACACAAACAATGAAGTGTGTATATATATATATATATATATATATATATATATATATATATATATATATATATATATATATATATATATATATATATATATATACATACACACACAGTAAGTACAGAGGATGCCGACAAAACGATCATAGAAAAAAAGAAAATTATTATATATTTTCAATAACAAATGTGTTATTCTCGAAATTCGGAAATATCAGCGAAAGTTTGCGAAATTTATTGAATTATAGTCAGTGTGGATTTATTTTGGCGTGACTCTTGCAGTATCGTAAATAAATGCTTAATTTCCTGTTCTTTCGGTTTATTTTTTTGTTATTGACACAAGCAGATATTATGTATGTGTACATATATATATATATATATATATATATATATATATATATATTTATATGAGGGTCGTTTGATAAGTATTGTAAAAAAGTAAGAAAACCAAAATTGAAAAATTTAATTAATTAAATTAAACATTAAATAAATTTACTATACTTATCAAACGACCTTCGTATATATATATATATATATATTTATGAATATATATATATATATATTTATATATATATATATATATATATATATATATATATATATACAGATAGATAGATAGAGTTATATATAGACGATGGTAGCAGCAATAGTGGATGGTAATCGTCCATATATTCGAGTATAAGTCGTGCATAAGTTGCTGGTAAGGAAACTATTGTACATTGAGGACGTGCTGGAGTATTAACATCTTATAAAGTAACGCGCGCGTATCTGTCTTCTTCTTCTCCCTGTTTATTCATAACTATATAAGGTTTTTCAATAACAATGTCTGAACTTTGATAACTGGCGGCAGTTATATTTATTTTTTTTAAAGCTCATTTTGACAATTTCACTCAATATGGTTTCGATAATTATCATGGAACGTTTAACACTTCAGCAACGCTTAGAAATTGTAAAATCTCAATAGACTTATTGGAACAAAAGTTTAATGAATTCATTATTTCACGAAATTGACCCATCAATTGGTCACCAAGATTATGTGATCTAACTGCATTGGATTATTTTCTGTGGAGTTCCTGGCTGAGTCTTGGTTCTTGGCTAAGCGTGGATCGTCTTATGACCAAGCTTCAACTGATCTGATTAGAGGCCACAGATTTTCTGGTTGAGCTACGACCATCTTATCGAACTATGGACTTCTTGATCAATCTCTGTAACGTACGATAAAGAATACAATGTTCTCTATAAGTTAGAAAGAGAAAGAGAAAAAGAGAAATCCATTCGTCTTCCACCATCTATCGGCGAGTAGCGAAATATCAGTCTCGCTAGACTCATCGCCGTTAAACGCGATACTTTTATCACTTAATGGCGCGTTGTGTATTTCTTTTTCCATCACATCGATCGTTGTACCGAAACAGTGAACCAAATAAAGAAAATCTTAAATATTTTTATTATTAAACTATTTAAAAAGTTAAATACAATTAGAGACCAGCTATGTTTGAAATAATAACGTTCTCAAATTGAATTAATGTCGTAAAACTATTGAACTGTTGAATATAATTATTGTTAAAATATTTAAGTTGTTAAATGCAATTGGAATGCAGCTATAATTGAAATAATAACATTTTCAAATAAAATAAATATTCAAAGTTTAAACTGAAACGATAGAAATATATTTATATATGTATTAAAATAAATCACTGTACGGTTAATAAGAAACTTAATGACCGTATGTAATTATATTCAAATAATATATATATATATATATATATATATATATATATATACATAAACACATATACATACAAATATATACATATAATGTTTGTTATTTTATTTCTTTTAGGTTAGAATAATACACGAATTGTTTCTATAAATAATAAAGAAACAACATTCAATGTTATTATTCACAATATTATTTTCGGTATGTCTTAAGAGATCTGTTATGTATTCGTTATGTATTTGTTATGTATCAAGAGATCTGAATTACCGATCTAATCACGCGCGCAATTCAATTAGCTTAAGGATATCTTCCTTACATACATATAAATATATGGTAAAAATATTTGAAAAAAAACATACCAATACTATTTCCCATTTCTTGATTGAGAGATAAATCCAGGCCACTGATGTCTTTTCCTCGGAATAACACTACGGTAATGAATAAATCCAGCCAAATTAATCCCTTTTATACTAAATGGTTTATATAATTGTAGGGACGTTTAATATATCTATTTTTGTTTTATTTTTTTGCTTTGTTTGTTTTACGTTATTATTTAAAAAGGGATTAACGTACATGTTATAATAACGGTAAAATATTTCCACTTAGAATAAAATAGATTACTATTTGATTATGTCAACGCTCGTTCATTTCATGCATCGAACGTTTTTTATATGTTTATTATTTTATATATATATATATATATATCAGAATAGTTACATTTGAGTTGAATTAATCATTAAAATAATTAAATGGTACGAGTCGTAAATAAGAAATAGATATTTTAATATTTAGTATAATTTCAAAAAGTCAATAAACTATAGAGAACGATCCAAATGAGGCTGAAAGGTTCAGATATACATTTACTTCTTTAATATTGTTTACTATTTTTTATTAATCTTTAGTCTCATTTAAATCGTACTATATTAATGTAGACCGGATTTACATTATTAGGAAATTATTACAAATAGAAAATTTCACGCTCGCACATTCAAAACAATAAAATTTATTAAGAAGAATATAGTTTGTTTAAAAACATTTTATTAGACTAATCTCATTGTCCTACCGAATTTTTTGAAATTTGCAACAATTTCACTATAGGTATATATATATATATATATATATATATATATATATATATATATATATATATATATATATATATTTATATATATATATATATATATATATATATATATATATATATATATATATATATGTGATGCACAACCGCGGTTATTGCAAAATCATTAAAAACTCATTAACAGTTATCAATTATCTCCAGTTAATAGTTGCATTTAAATGAAAAAAATATTTATTATCGTACATTTCACAAAAAGAGAAAGATAGAAAAAACAGTCAAACATAAATCATAATGTTAATTATTCGGGTTGAAGTTATTAAGGCAAGTGTAACACATTTAAAAAAATATATCGTTACAATGAGATAACGAATATATCTGGTGATGAACTTTCAAAATTACCGACCCTTCGATATGCATACGTCACTTAATTTAGGTATGGCGCGATTGTACTCTTCGTAGCAGTGAATAGTAAAAGTTCAAGCTTCAGTATTTCAACACTAAGAACGCTGAGTATAGTTACGAACCGAACACTGCAACAAGCAAAGCTTCCAATTATTTCTAAAGCTTCGCGTACACACGAAAGCATCGAACAAAATGAAAAACAATGGCGGCAAACTCAATCGTATAATAGTAAATTAGTGGGTGGTGGTGGTGGGACTTATTTATTAAAAAATCGAGAGTTCGTGAAATAAATAGTAAATTTTATAATTTTATCAAAATGCATACTGATGATCAAGATTTATTTTTAAATTTGATTCGATCGAAAATTGCTAGAAAAAATGCGATTTTCAGAGAAACAATGCAAGACGTTATTCGACTAAGTTTTAATTTGTTTAATCGCCCGACTAAACAATTATTATTTTAGTCGTATTTTTTTTAAAAAAAAGCAAAAAAATTAATCAAATAAAAATTTGGTCAACTGATGGGTCCATTTCGAAAAAAATGACTCAATAAACTTTTGTTTCAATAATCCTATTGAAGTTTTTACAATTTCTAAGAGTTGTTGAAATGTTAAACGTTCTATGATAATTTGACAAACTATATTGAGCTGAAATGTAAAAATGAACTTAAAAAAACCAAACATGGTGCCACCATCTATCAAAATTCTTATTGGAAACCCCTATTATGTTTGTTGAACATAAAACTGTAGTTTTATTTAGACTTTTCAAATCATTAATAATTTTTATGAATATTGTACAGAAAAACAATAATTCGTATAAAATAATTGGCAATCTCAAACACATAACATTATTTTTTATACATTTTATGAGTAGCACAATCGTTAGATAAAATAGTGTCATTGTTGAAACATTGAAGAAAATAAGGGACAGAGAAAAAGAAAACCTTAACGTAATACAGTGATAATTTAAATAAACACTTAGCGTAGATGTGGAGGTATGTATTCATAAAGAACATTCACATCAAAAAGAATTTATTGCGGTAACTTTTGGGCGAACGTCTGAAAGACTGGCGTAGCGGTATTACAATGCAAAAGGCGACTATTATTATAGTAATATATGAGACTTATAACGGATGTTGAGGTATGAGGAGGTAACATCTACCGAAAACCCGGTATGGAGAGATGTGTGTACAGGACCGGCTTATCGTTGACGGATTTTAACATAGTGATTTTTATATATTATACATCCTCATGTTTATGAATATATTATTTATGGCAGTATTTTTCCATAACACTTTTATAGATTTCTTTATTTTGTTACCAAACATAATTTGTTATAAATAAATATTCATTGAATAATATTTATTTCATTTTGTGTCGCTTTATTTACTTTTTAATTTTTTTAAAGTTGAATTTTATCAAATAACTACATCGAATTCATTTCATTTCATATTAGTTTCTATTGTTAAATGTGTAATGAGAATTTTTTTCTGATATTCACAGTTTCACAAAACCAAACAAACAAAATTAATAAATATATCAATTTATATGACGTAAAAAATATTTTCAAATTAATTTTGAATGCTTGCAACCACAAAAAATATATACCAGAATTAATAATTTTGTATTCCAACTATTAATGATTTATTTTAGAGTAGAGATAATTATATTACAATATAATAATCGATATTTCAATATAGATCTAAATGTTTTTCTACGAATGTTTATCAAACAATGATTTAATCTGTTTTTATTATATTTGCTTAAGGAGATCTAAATTAACTAAAACGCTCAGTAGTATTGAATTAATTATTATATTGAAATGTTTTTGTATGTGTTATATCTTTGGCTGAATTTTCAAACGTACAAAAAATATATACTTATATGAAATTTATCTATACATTAATATTATATAAAAATTGTTCTTTTTATTTTATTTTTAATATATTTTTATTAAATATCTATGAAAAATATCTGATCAATAATACAACAATCAAATTGATTTAAATATGGATATTAATGAGTATAATTATTGAATAGTATGTTTGTATTTTTAACGAAATAAAAAAGTTATAGAAATATCAAGGCTGTCATATTAAATACAGACACATACATCGACTAGGTAGCATAGTGGCTTGCGTTCGATTCCCAGTTTCGAGGATTGAACATAAGACAGACAACGCATTTTTTTTTTAAAAAAAATAACTATCGACAAGGTATGGCAATAAACCCCGAGTATAAAATCTTCATCAACCCGTCTGGTCATCGTCATGAATATGACCAAATACCAGCGAATGATAACATTCATTGAGACTTGGACTGATATGAGCTTATTGATTTATTTATATATTTTGTATGCATGTAAAATAAATCTAAAAATAAATGGTTTATCTTTTATAAATTAATTATTCTTTCACATTTAAATTGATAATGATTTTTTCTTATCATCCAGTTGTCAAGTTTATATAATTGTCATTTTATATATTGAGCTGTCAAATTTGTACAAATAACAGACTATACATTGAGCTGTCATATCTATATGAATTTGTTTAATACAAGAATGGTTTATGTGATTACATGGAAATAAAGTGTAGAACTTGAACAATAATGGACTATATATTTATATATATATATGGATGCAAGAAAGATTTTTAAATAAATTCAATTAACTTTTTATAAATTAATGTCATGTTTTCAGCGTGAAATAATATAGGTATTCTTAATGATGACTTGTCAATTTTATAAAACTGTCGTTTATTATAACGAAATGTCAAATAGAGTAAGATAACATGTTAGTTTATCAATCAATGTACTGACTATTTATAAAATTTATCATCGAGTTCTATAGTGAAGTTCTAGGAAATAAAATTACATATATTTGTATAAAATAAAGATATTTTTTTTATAATAAAGTGGTTCTCAATTGCAAAATATTTTATTTACATTATTAATGTTGAATAGTTTTTATGTATTGTTGGATCGATTTTTTCTAAATGCATTTGAATCTGGTATTCCAATCTAAACCTTATATGTTGGATTGAAAAAAGGATATTTACTATTTACTTACGTTACCGATAAATAAAAAGTTTACCACCACAACAAGGTATGTATCCTAAGTGTTGGAACCATCCTAAATCATTAATATTAACGATAATTGTATGTTGTATCATTGAAAAGAATTGTTGATTTTGAAATTGAAAAGTTTTCAAAAGACGAATTATTATATAAATGAAAATGTCCATTAATTTTACTGTGCCAAAGTACGGTTTGTATTTGAATTCTGTTCTTATTTAATCCGTGTTCAATTAAAAATAATTAAGTAAAATATCCATCGTATATGATCTTTTTCATTCTGATTCATTCCTTACAAACCTAAATAAAATATTCAGCCAACCCTGTACGTATGTATGTGTCCTTACATGTACTTTATGTATGTGTGTATATGTTTAAATATACATGAATATGTGTGTGTATGAATCGTTGTAGGCGGGTTAGTTCGTCGCTTGGAGTGAAGAATGGCTGACGTATAAAAGTGAAAACCGTGGCGGGTAGACACAGGAAACCACGCCACTGGTTGGTTGCGTTTCTCTACCATCGCGATATACCAACGGTTTTACTATGGCGTTCTTCAAACGGACGGCCACAAGAATAACTAACAATATGAAAATGATTGTTGCGGTTGTCCGTTAGAAATTTATAGCATCTTGATAAATATGGGTTCGTTTGAACGTTTTTTTCCTTCTACGTTTCCATATTAAATCTTCAGCAAACACGCTGCTATTGTTGTACGATCGAATCGGTTTTAAGACGGGCAATATTTTCCAATAGTACAAGAAAATGAAAACTGAAAATCTAATGATCGTTGTTAATTATGTTCGTGATTTAAATAAATATTGTTTAATTTCAAAAAATATTATATTAATTTTTTTTTATATTGCCAATAAAAATTTAACACATCCCACATTAAACATTTCTTTTAATTATATTTATTTTCAAATTGGTTTGAAACTATATGAAAGAAAACAAAAAATATTTTAATTTCTTTAATTTAAATTTCAGTTTCTTCATTTAAATAATTATCATTTTAGTGTAATTTTTTTTAAGAAATTCGTTCCATTTCATTGTTTTATTTCTTAAGTTATTCTGAAATGATTTTTTCTTTTGAAAAATATATTTTTCTGGTATTTATTTCTGATATATATATATATATATATATATATATATATATATATATATATATATATGTATGCATGTATGTAGAAAACTGAAGTAAAATAAAATAATATAAAATTCGATCGTTTTGTTGCGTGTAATAATAAATGTATGTATGCGTGTGTTTGAGCTGTGTGTGTGTATGTGTGAAACGCGAGCTCCAATCGAACAATCTGTCTTAATAAAATGCCGAAACAATACAGGCAGACCGAAATATAATAATATTCACTCAGCGATGAAAGTTTCCAAACAGAAATTAATTTCACAATTATCGCTCGTTCAGTCGAAATCAAATAACTATTATATCGTCGTTTTCTTTATGGCGGCCAAGAAGTACGCGCGAGACGTCGGACGAACGAACGAAAGCGAAATTAAATAAGCAAATCTGATTAAAACAAAATACATAACGAAAACAATTGTTGTTAATCAGCCTACAGCTATGAACGGAAGGCAACGAAGAAGTTTTTGGCGGGAACATCAAGGAGTGAAGAAGAAGAGTTTCGTTCGTCGGATCGGTCTGCAAGCAGTTCGTGTTGGTGGCGGTGCGGCACGACGAAGGGGCATAACAGCGTCAATTGTTGGTGTGGGGTCGGGAACGTTTTTGGTGTTTGCAGGCTTGCCAACTGAATGCAGTGATTGTGAACGATCGTTGTTTGGTGTGGGGTTATATAATAATATCGGAGGAACATGAAGACGAGCCGAACGAGAATATGAGGAGACAACGCGCTCTTCTTCATCGTCCTTATAATGAAATTTAAATGCAATTTTGTACACTTGAGTGGACACGTTTCGAGTTTGGCGAATTCGGTGCTGGAATATAACCGAACACACGCGCACACCCGCCCGCTCATTTATTTCACATTGTTACTGATCGGCAGTGATTTTCAATAGTTTACATACATTTACACACACACACGTGTATATATATATATATATTATGTATGTATTTATGTACGAGTGGAAGTGTATTTTTCTATTTTAATATATAAATTATTAAAATTCACATATATATGAACAATTACATATATATAAAATTTTGTATCAAATCTGAACATAATTACAAGTTGAACAAAATCAAAAGAGTATTGTAATAGGAAATTATTTTATTAAAATATAAAAATAGCAAATTTGTTTCATATACTGAAACATAGTTGTAAATTAAAAAAAATATATATTGGATTTAATTATAAATATTAATATTGAGTTCACAAATAAGTTATTTGCGGTTTTTACTAATGACGTCTTTATCTGTCATGGAATTAATCTAAATTTATTCTAAACTACGAATTCGTTATGAAATTTGACAGGTGACAATTCTAGCTTGATTTAGAAAGAAATTTTGCGTTATTTGGTTAAAAATTGTTTGTTTGGTATCAAGTTAAAAATGGAAAATCAAAACGAGCATTATCATCATATTTTTCTTTGTTATTTCTATAAAGGAAAAATGCAACGTAAGCTCATGAAAAATTATGTGCTGTGTATGGTGGTGATGTTTTTTTAAAAAAGGTAGTGCTAGAATTGGTTTGCTAAATTTAGTTCTGGTGATTTTTCACTTAAAGATAAACATCGCTCTGGTCGTCCAGTTAAAGTTGATGACGATAAAATCAAAGTATTGAAGCAAATCGTCGTAGCACGACTTGAAAAATTGCAGATAAGATAAACATATTATATACTAGCTTTATTTGAAACAACTCGGTTATGTTAATAATCTCGATTTTTGAGTACCTAATGAACTTAAAGAAATTCATTTCATCAAGTGCAAAAATGTCTGCGATTCACTTATGAAATGTAACAAAAATGATCCATTTTTGAAACGACTGATAACAGATAACAATGAAAAATGGATTATTTACAATAACATTCTGCAGAAAAATTTTTTTTGCAACACATCATAAGCAGATATACATCAAAAGAAGATTTTGTTATTAGTTTGATGGAATTAAAAAGGAATTGTGTTTTTTGAACTGCTTTCAAGGAACTAAACGATCATTTTGGATATACCAGTTATTCAAATTGAATGATTCATTGTAAATGAAACGTCCAGAATTGGTGAATAATAAAGGTGTTGTATTTTACAATGACAATGCAAGACAATATACATATTTGGTTACTCGTCAAAAATTATTGGAGCTCGGTTGAGATGTAATGCCACATCAATCACATTGCACAATCAGAATATTATTTATTCCATTCCTTATAAAATTCTTTAAATGGTAAAAGTTTCATTTTAGATCAGGCTATCAAATTGTACTTGGATTAGTTTTTTGCCCAGAAAGAACAAAAGTTTTTTGAGCATGAAACTATAGAAATGTCTAAAATGGCAAAATGTAGTGGAACAAAATAGTTAATACATTATTGATAAAATTATTTCATTCCATGAAAAAATCGTTTATCATTTACTTTGAAAACAAATAATTATGATGACAAATTATTAGTGAAGTAAGTGTTTATTTTTATATGAAAATTGCATGAGAATTTGTTAAAAAAGACATAGAAGATATATGTTATGAAACATTTAAAAAGAATGAAACTTTATTATGAATCTATTTATATTTTTTAATTTATACGATAATAAGAGAAAGTGATTTTAATTAGAATGTCTTTTAAACAGTAAATAATGAATAGATTTTTGTTACAATTAAGTATGATAATAGTGAAAAATATATGCTCGAATATGATCACAACTGATAGTTTCTTAAAAAAACTATTTAAATTTATTTATGAAGATTTTCCACTTGTACATCCACATATTTTTCTCAAAGTTTGAATACTGCCGACATTTGACAAATCAAGATCGTCTTCATGTGTATAAGGTACATGCTACTATTTCACTAAGAAAAAAATATGTAATAAACTCGAACTAATTCAATTCACATAATAAGTTGAGCGGAAAATGAACAAGTCAGTCGATGTTTTTGTGTGCACGTGCCACTGCCCTAAACCGATAATTGGTTTTACGTCGACGACAACAATTTCGAACCGTTATCGGAATTATGAATATTTGTGATGCGAATAATGGGGAACACAAAAAATGGAAGATACGATTGAACGGATCCACGAATCGATCGGTGCAGATGTGCGAGGTACGGTTTAAAGAAACATCCAAACAAACATACATACATACATACATATATACACAATGTACCAAGTTACTTAATATATCTGTTGGAATGAACGTTTAATTATTGTACGGTCGTCTGTACCATCCTATGTTAATTAGACCGCTGAGTATGTAATATTATAGAGATAATACTCAATGGTAAACTTGGGCGTATATTTTGAGGATAACTTGTAAACGGCGTGTGTGGTTTGTGTGACTGTAGTGGTTGGGGTAAAGAATTCCAGTAATTAGTAGTTGAAATGTAAATCGCATTTTTGTTATATATTATTTATTTTATTTGTATAGAATAGACAAAGTGAAGTGAATACAAGTAAAAAGTGATTTTAATAAGTTAATAATTATTTGAAAAAATTAGTATTCATATAATAGATACACATAAATAAATAAAAATATTTCTAAAAAGTATAAATCAGATTGTAAAACTACAAAAACTATTAATATTGGACGAGAAATAATTTAGAAATTTTAAAGAAAATTAATTGACAATTTTTATTAGTTTAAAACACAATTAATGTATAGGTAATTACTTTTTTTTATTTTAATTTCTGATTTCGTATTTGTTGTTGAAATTATTTAATGATTTATATAATTAGTTATAATAAATGAATATGAATTAAACGAAACATATAATCGATTTAATTAGAAAAATATTTATAATCAAATACCTTCTTACACTTGATTGATATGTAAAGAACAACTACACAATTCGAATCATAAATGAAAAATCTATTATTAGAATATAAAATAAAAATATTTCTTTGTTTAAACTAAATAAAGACAAATATTTCAGATATATAATTTTAGAATATTTTTCATATCAACTCAATAAACTCAGATAAAATTCAATATAAATAAAAATATTTGTTGAGTTGGACTAAATTTATGCACATTTATTCAAATCGTTTCAATGAAAGTAAGTGAGATATTATAATGATTTTTAAAGTAATTAATTTCATTAACAAATATTCTTTTCTTGCAATTGGTTTTATAAAACTCTAGAGATAGTACAATAAAGATTTTGAGAGTTTTGTAGAATGATTTTTTTCAAATATTATTATTGAAAAATATCCAAATAATGATTTTAATAAAACTGAAAAAGGAACATGTTTAATTGATGTTCTTATGCAGCTCTTTTTATACATATAAACATGTTAGTATACGTATATATATGTATATATATATATATATATATATATATATATATATATATATATATATATATATTGACATGTTTGTATGTATATACGTTCGTTCGAGTGTCTAACGAAAAGAAAAATAACTCGCCAAACGAAATAAATTGATTGACTAACATCAAATATTATCTGAAAATTTCATTTTTTGATTATCATAAAGCGAATACCATGCATTTGAATAATGAGAAAGTAAAAAATAACTGATTTTTCGATTTGCCTAACAATGTTTACATTGTATTTAAATCGAATGTAAATTTTCGAAAGCATTACAACGAATTCCTTCAAGTATTTACGTAAAATCTCAATAGATTTTCATGCGTGAAATGCCATTACTGATTTGAAATTATTTTATTTATGAATGAATAAGCACTGAAAACTTTGTAAAGAAATTTATTAAAATCAGTTCCTTTTGTACTGGAAATATTCGAGAAGAGTTCGTGAACATTTTTCTATCGCTGTGCTCTAAAGAAACAAGCCATACGAATTGACGGGAATCTATCGACGATTTATGTAATTTATGTTGATGCTGTGTATTTATTTTCAATAGACGACGTGAGATAAAAACATATATATATATATATATATATATATATATATATAATATGAATTATAGATTATTCTCATTAAACTTCCTTATAAAATGTAATGATATTTATTGAGTTCGTACTTTTTAGAATCAATTATATTTAGATTTATAAAAATCTTTTAAAATTTCTATTTATTGAATTATTACAAGCATGAACTCATATTTTTTGTCAATTTTTAATATAAAAAAATAATTTCTAAATTACATTCTATTTTCAATCAATAATCATTTAAATATTCAATTCAATTAAATTGATTTAAACTTTATGCCTTTTTCTAATAAAAAAATTATATCTTTGCAAATCTGCTAAAAACAAATTATTAATAAACAATATTGATATTATATGATTATATATTGTAACATTCCTTCTTTTCATTATTCCTTTGAACGCAGTAACAATTTTATCAATTACAATTAAATGAAGAGGTACTGAAGACAAGAAATAAATTGTCTATTTAATTTCTTCTAAAAATTGATTACATACTCGTTAAAAGACATTTTTCGCATAACACGTCAAAATTTTAATTGCGTTCGAACGTACGAAATACTTAAAATGGAATAGTAATGTCATTATATAACTAGTGATGACAGCATAAAGACAAAACGAGCGTCCCTTATATATATATATATATATATATATATATATATATATATATATATATATATACTACTCCTCAATTACCTCCATTTTATACGTTGAAACTCCCAGCAAGTCGTAATGCTTTACCTGTACGTTGAACATTTTAATGTGTTTTCGTGTCCGGGCTTCAAAAGGGAGACCCGACGTAACAAGGAATATAGAGGTACTTAAGAAATAGTGTATACTGTTGGACTGTGTTGAGAAGACGATATGATATTGTGCAAGTACAGTATTGCTATTTTATATCGAACGAAAATTATGTCGAAATATCAAATACAAATGTATAGGATCATTCAAATGTGACGTCTAGATTTGTGTTTTATTAAAAAGAAACATGTGTATATTTTATTTTGTTTCTTTTTAATAAAAATCTAGGTCTCACATTTAGATGACCCTATATATTTACAACACAATATTTTCTCAAAGTTGGGGGTTGGATATAGAGCTAACAATTTTATCTTGCAAAAAACAACTGTTAAATAATTCAAAAACGAGAAAAACATTTTTTAATAAGGGTTGTCAAAATCCAAATCCTTACAAGGGCTGTAAGACCAAATAATAATAGTATTATTAAACATCTACATAAATGAATACTAAAAAAATATGCTGAAAAAAATATTGAGAATATTAATAAAAGTTTACTTTATTGACATTTAAAAAATGGTTTATATTAAGGAAAATTATTTCATATTATAAAATAATAAAGAAATGTCAATTAATATGTCAATTAGTGGATCGAATGGAAAAGAGACATTAATTTATATAATATATAAGAATAAAACCTATTCGAACGAAATAAAAAGAAATCGATGAAACTATATC